>JAMKCH010008061.1:0-38837 GCA_023653785.1 Ophioderma brevispina
AGCAAGAAAGCTAATCAATACACCGAAACTTACGATTGCACAATTTCTTGAGTGTAGTAATAGCAGACAGGGAAGATGCTGTGACCTTGCCATTCTTGAGTCGGCAAACCTCGGCCTTTGATTGCACAAACTGCCGATAAAGAGTACTTTGAAGTGGTGTCATGGAACAACACACAATCTGTTCAACTGCAATATAAATAGGAACAATATAGTCACAGTTATTTGTACATTAATCTGCATGAATACAAACTCATCTCCGCTAATAAGGACCTTGTCTTTCATCATTTCCCCTTTTTTATTTTTATCTTTTACTAGTCATTAAGCACTTAAATGGCAGCTGCAACAAGGGCTGCCATAGCATAACAAAAGTTAAAACTAATGATATCTAAAAATTAATGAAACCCAGATCCTTGCTTACTGCTCTAAAAAATAAAGTGTACAATGAGACAAAACAATCTTCATAATAAAAACTTCAAAATATTTACATGTTCAACTTGTTTCAATTTAAACTGCGGGACTAGAGTGCATATTTAAAATAGGATAAAGCCTTTGAGTAAATAGCTCGTGGGGCTAAAAAATCAAATTAAAATACAAATTCAGTTTAGTAAGTTAATGTTAAAACATTCTTTCACAAAATGATAAAATAAGTGATTCAATATCCAAAATATGATTTTAAAAACAAGAAAAAACTGTTCCAACTGATAAGCAAAGGACCAATGGATGGATCCAAGAGGATACAGCAGTGTCACAAGTACAACAAGAATATATTTAAAACAGCGCAATATGACACAACATCCAAAGGGGAAAATACATAAAAAACAACACAATTAAAACCCAACGTTTCGAAAAGATAGAACTTTTCTTTATCAAGGGTAAAAGGCAATGCAACCAGCTGAAACCAGCTCAGACTGAGTCCAGCTCAGTTGTGGATAAAAATCATCAGGGCTTAACAGGCTTTCCACTAGAGGGAAAGCAAGAATATAAGAAATCTGAATAATAAGAGGTGTACTGGTAGACCGAAATGAATAGAATGAAGGCAGAACACAACAGGCTTTCCACTTGAAAAGAAGCAGAGATTGGAAGACCTATTATTAGTGGATGCGGAACAGCCACTGAAAAATATCTTGTATGTGGATCTCCATCTAAAACCACACGTTAAGACACTTCCTTCATATGTAGAAGATGATGATGATGACTTCCTCCGCAAACTCATCATGATCAATAACCAGCACGGTCCTCTGTCCAGTGATGCCATTCTTTGCACTATGGATAGCAATATACCCACAGATGAATTTGTCGCTGCTGCCTAGCATTACCTTTCTCGGCAACACTCTATGTCCGAAGTCAATGTCCTCATCAAATTTATTGAACTGGTCCTCACCCAGAACAATTTTGAACTGGCTGCACTGGCAGACATTACATTGAAGTCCTAGGTACCTCGGCCCGTATGGGAACGCGATGGCTCCCTCTGGGGCTGCCTTTCAGGGCCGTCGGGATATACCTTCGTCTGCAGGCTCTTCATAAACCTCTTATTTGGCTGAGGTACATTGATGATATTTCTCATCTGGACTCATGGACAAGAACAATTGGACAATTCATCAGAGCCCCTGTCCATATACTAACTCCTACATTAAATTTAATGGCTGAAACAATCTCAGGAGTTGCTCCCTTTCCTTGCTTGAAGGTGAGTCCTTCAGGATGGATACCTTCATACTGAATCTATATTCCAAACCTACCGATACTCACCAATAATCTCAGTGGTCATCATGCCCCCCCCAAACATCCAAGCAGAGCCTCCTTACACACATTTTAGCATGGAATATTTATGTCTACCCGGAACCACTTATTATTCAGATTTCTATATTTTGCTTTTCCCTCTAGTGGCAAGCCTTTAAGCCCTGATGATTTTTAGCCACAACTGAGCTGGACTCATCTAAGCTTCCTCAGCTGTTGCATTGCTTTTTTAACCCTTGATAAAGAAAAGTCTACTTTTTGAAACATTGGTTTTTAATTGTGTTGTGTTGGATGTATTTTCCCCTTTGGATGTTGTGTCATAGTGTGTGGCTTTTTTAATACAAAAGTAGGTGGTAGTTGGCCAATTTGTCTAAGCATTTTTCAAATTGCTTTTTATTCTAACTTGCATTATTTTTCTTCAAACCTCAATTACAACAAACTTACTTTTCACACAGGAAGATACTTGGTAAGGAGAGCCACTGAAGAGAGCAAAAACAGTCAAATTTTGCTTTAAAATGTTATCAATGTGCTGACACTTAGCACATGTTCCAGTGTGGGCCTACTGTAATGATTCAAACCATTCGTGTCACCAAGGAAAAGTTTTTTGGAAGTGTTGGGAAAGGAGTCAGAATCTGCTCCTTTAAATCAACTATATCTTTGTAGAGGTGATATGGCCAAATTAAGCTTACGGTTAGATGGACTCAGTGGACTTAATCCTAAACCTGATCCTGAATTCTAGTTTTAGTTTAGTGGATAAAGTGGAACTATGTACTTTTCCATCCAAACTGTTATGATGCCACCCTCAAGAGCTTTACAATGGTGACCAACACTTTACAATGAAAATTTGCTCTATTTTTTTTATTTATAAATGCAAAGATCAGCTATATTTGTAGAAGTTGTAATGAATGTCAAGCTCCTTACAATGTACGCTTATTTCACTTGTTGACAATTGATGCAAGCTGAAATTTAAATAGATTTAACTTCATTACTTTACCAAATAATGACATTTATTTACCCGTGTGTAACCATTCTTATTAACTGTTTGAGTTTATACTATGCATATTGCAGAATAAGCACTGTTGTTTTATTATTAGTTGTCTCAATACTAGCACCTCTTACATAAATTCGACTAATATAAGTTTTTGCAAATGATTCCTTATTATAGATGTAAATTTGGATGCTAACAATGACATGCTTTAATACTTGTGTCAATTCATTCAACTTTATTTACCAGAGGCCTAGTTCAACCACAAGGCTGTTTCAGGCTCCTTAACAAACCTCTAACCATCATACCGCTTTGTGAAAATCGTCACTCGCTTCTATGATATTTACCTTTTTTGTCATTAGCAAATCAGAACAAAATGTGCAAGGTGTTGAGGTACTTAACTGCCACAGATTACATGAATATCTTGTGTCCCCCCAAACCACCACAGGGTGTTGACACTGTAGCGCGTCGTCTTTTGCTCCTTTACCCCACAATATTGCTATGGCAAAATACGAAGTTCGCTCATACCAACAAAATTTCATGGTCCCTCCCTGTATAAAAACTAACCTCATGGTAATAGAGTTTATGTTTGCACTGTTTGTAACTACGACAATAACGAACTTCACATTGCAAGATCGGCTATATATAGCGCCCCCAGATGACCTAGGCCCACCCCCGTTTAAGGGTTTGTACACTTGAATGTTTCATAATGTTAATTATTTTAGTTTTTTCAATGCGCCTCTTTCAGTTATTTCACAAGGCAAATTTGGTATGTTAATTCAAAATTTTTAGCTCCTTTAATGCTCTTTATATTTATTTAATCTATTTTTATGAATCACGGTTATATATTTTGCTACCGCACTTGCAGTCCCTACAATTCGGGTCCCTGTCAATTGAAATCCCCTGGAAATAATGTAGTTCTCTACTATTTGTTTATAAAAATAACTTAATCACCGTATATTTTTTTTTATTATGCAATTTGGAAATTCACCGCTTTCCAATTAACAACCATTTCATGTTATAAGTCTAAATAGTCTACAAGATTATCGTCCTCAGTATTGTTATCCCCCGAGTTTTTAACCTGGACTTTTTAGTGCTGTGTCCCCCCCCCCTAGTAAAATCTAACCAGTTTGTTTATGCACCCCCTGTAAGCAGGCAAGGCCCAGGACCACCGGTCGTCCACATGTCCTCTCCTTATTTAATCCTCCTTGTCCACACACTACGTTTCTAATAAAATTTATGAAATGAGTACGATATTTTGGTACACGTTCATCGGTTTCATTATGATGCCATACTCTAACTACTATTACTCTATCTATATCTATAACGACTTTGGAGCAATTTAAGCACAACTACAGCAAGATTATTTTCTTATATTATATGTGCATCAACAAGTCATACTATTATTCTTTATCTGTTATTTTCACTGCATTTAACCTCGTGCAATTTCTCTTGTCCCTTCTCCTTGACTTTATCACTAGCATCAGCATCATCACGACCCCGAAGGATGGGAGTCTCAAATTTCTTCTAAATCTGTGCTGTCCTGTGGAGGACTCAGCACAATGTAAAGGTATTGGATACAAGTTGGGCCACCTTTCCATTTTACAAAAATTTCCCCAGAGATATGGTTTTCTTGCTATAAAGGGGACTAAGCTCAGACTCAGAATGGAGCGTTTCCACACTAAAACAATTATCTGGAGGCAGATAGTTAAAAAAATAGCATAGTGCAAGACAAGTACCAACTGACCAGCAAGGCCACTAAGGATGGATCAAAAAAGATTTAAAACAGTGTATACAATCCAAAAAAAATATATTTGACTCTGGAGGCATATATTTTGGGAGTTTCATCAGTTTGTGCTTTGATGTGTACAAAAAGGTCCAACCCTCTATAAACAGAGGTCCATGTCTAACAAAAAATTTGAACCCTGACAAAATATTCAACAGTTTAACCTTTACATCTCACTTGTTTTGCCTTCACATTTTTCCTTCAACTACCGAGGAAACAAAGGCAAAGGTGCAAGAATAATATGGTGAAATATGAAAGAAGGAATTACATTTGAGAGCAGTTAGCCAATTTACTTTAACTTTGTAAATGCTGCTACACTATTCTCAGATGAATTTTAACCATATATGGGACCACACACGAGCATATAATGGCCGACATCGTATGCACGGTTAAATACATCAAGTCAATTGTCACCTTATTTTCTCCCCGACTATAGGGTATTGCTGATCCAGTAATTGCCCCGCGATAGAAACTAATTCTTTTGATAACAGACCTGCCTCTCCACTGCTGTGATGTGTTGTGGAAGAGCATTCCCGACATGGGAATATGCTGGAAAACACTATCTCTGGTGGCTAACTATGTTGGAACAGTGAACCTTCAACAACAACTTAAAAGATCTGACCGAGATTAAGTTGGGATCCAAACGTATACGTGTTAGGCAGCGCTGCTTAAGAGTCTGATACGTCAAACAATGGTCCCATCTTTAAAAGTAAATGTCAACTCTTTTCTCGGGAAATATACTGACATCTCCCCTACGATTCCTTGGTGACCCTCGTGCTCCCAGACTGCAAGTATTCTGAACTCATCTGTATGGGTGTTCATGATAATAGTACTTCGCCTCTTGAATTCAGGGCAGTCAGGGCCTGATAGGTCTGGTTGTCAGAGTTCTTCAAACGATGCCCTTGGAACCTGACAAATACGTTGATGATTAAAGTAGACTTCTTGAAATGCTAGTTAGAGCCACTATCAGTAATTTACTAACAAAGTCAAAAAATATTGAAATTTGCAGGCATCACTTAAAAGTTGGTAGAATTCCTGTAAGTTATGATTTACACTGAAAATTTGACAGTAAAGAAAAACAGCAATGGTCTAGGAAATAAATTCCATTCAGATTGTGTAGTAGTAAAGTGTTCGTAAAGGACAGGAATGATTAAAATATCAGATTCTGTTCTATTGGCTCTTCAGCTTGGGCAACTTGTAGGGTATGTTAGGATAGCTATGCATGTACTTGTTAAGACATGCAAAAATCTGATTTGCTGATTTTAAACTTTATATTGCGTTATTGCTGCTTCCATGATACCCGCAGCACAAAAAAAAAAAAAAAATGCAAGCGTTCACCTGCTTTCATAATCTATAGGGAAAAACAAAAAATGAAATGGATTTAAGGTTTGCCAGAAATAAAATCAAAATGTAAAAATATGCAAAACCTTGTCATGTCGCTGATAGCTAATTCTCAAATTATATTGACCATGGCCAAAGACCCAAAAATACTTGAAAGACACCTGCTTATGGGCTCAAATTGGCACTTCATTTTCTGATCTTTTCTGTATGTCGTGGCTGGTTGGGGGGTAACATTTTAGGTGGTGGGCAGATGGACCCGCAGGCAGCCAGCTGCCCTAATGGTAGTTAGTAAACAATGTGTCCCTTACCTCATCACAGATAATGAGGTCCACACTTCTCCTTTATGCAGGCACCTCGCATGTATCTGAATGTCTCATGGATAGAATAGAATAGGATGAACCACAACGGCGGCCATATTTGACTCATGGAAAGAAGCGGGAATTGAAAAAACAAAAAACGAAGTAAGCAGTGTGATTAAGATGGACCCCCACCGATCATGGTGTACGTTAGAAGTTCATTGAGTAATCATTCTTAAACGCTGTTGAAAATGTAATGCCAATTCTTGTGCTGATGCCGGGTTCAAATTCGTTAATGAACCTAGGTAGTAGCGCTGCGCTATTGAAGGTATTTTTAGGTTGAAGTGGTTGCGTCATACCGCGGTTCCTGCCAAACGTTGAATTCGTTAATATGATCGTTGCGTTCATGATAGGCCGTTGTTCGACTTGTTTCTCACTTATGGGTGCCAATTGCAATTCCTTTCTGGTTATGTCATTTAGCGGATACAAAGCACGCGAAATTGGAAGTTAAAGATGAACGTAAAGATAAAGCTGTTTAAGAATGCGAAATAAAGGTATGATTTTGGGACGTACTTTTTAAGACGAATTGAACCCTGGCGACAACCATTATTTTACGTAGAAGAACGAGGCCGGTCCACTTAATTAGTGGTATCGCCTTGGGTTAAATTCGTCGTAAATAAAGAGAGGAGTATCCGGGGTTCCCAAACTCATACCTTTATTCTCTAAGGTTAGTCTGTAGCAGCTGGATTAATGGTTTGTGCCATCGGTCAGTCTGTCTCGTCATCTGGACCTGCCACACCCATCTGTGGATAAACATAAGCCCACACAACACATTGTTCGGGGGTCAAAATTATTTAAAATATGGGACTCATTTCAGTGTCTCGCAAGATGCACTTATTTAATATAGTTCACAACCTGCAAAAATCAAATTCTCAAAAAACAAGGAAGGACGTTGTTTTTTAATTTTTGGGATGTTTGAGATTACTTCTATTCACAATGTAGAGCTTCCTTAAGCAAGTCTGACCCTATCTCTCTTAGCCTCTCTGACTTTCACAAATAACAAAAGAAAGGTGAACAAAGGCGAGGGATAAAGCAAAAAAGAAACTGTCCAATCAAAATAGCAATAACTGTTCAAAAATTAACTGTATAACAATTATATTACTATTTTTCAGTCAAATTAGTTCAAATGTGAAACACTCAAAAATAAAACAGGAGGCAATATGCCATAATTACATCTAACTTATCTCCCGTGCGAGTAAACGACATCGTATTTTCGCAATGTGTGCAATAATATGTCCCCGCCGAATGTGCGACCACTTCTTAGTTCAGCGAGTAAGTATCAGGGGCTGTGTGTATCCAGATACGGACGCTCCATAACATGGCTCCACAAACACGACCACTACCCAGTGATAAATGCAACTACTACATCCCCAACACCTCGCAAAAATACACGTCGCGGGTCTCGAACCCTAATCCCCATGGCTGGGAGCGGTTTACAAATTTTTCAAATAATAAAGCTGGCAAAATACCCCCCTTAAACCCCAAAAATACCCTTAAACCCCAACAACCCCCTTAAAAACCCACAACCCCCCCCTAAACCTGGGCAACCCAGCCTTAAAACCACAACAAGCCCCTTAAGCTCAGACAACCCCCCCTTAAACCCGAGACAAAACCCACCTTAAAATCCCACAACAAGCCCCCTTAAGACCAGGACAACCCCACTAAACCCGGACAAACCCACTTAAACCCAACAATCCCCCTTAAGCCCAGACAAACCCCCCCTTAAAACCCCGGACACGCATGTGCAACGTCTCGCGCAATAAATGCGCGCATGCACGTGAATGTGTGCACGTCTGCGCTTGTATACGCGTATTATGTGCCCCAAAACCCCTTAAACAAAAACCCCCCTTAAACCCAAAAATCCCCTTAAATCCCAACAAACCCCCTTAAACCTGGACAACCCCCATTAAACTCAGGCAACCCACCTAAAACCACAAAACCAGTCCCCTAAGCCCGGACACCCCCCTTGAACCCGGACAACCCCTTAAACCGGAACAACCCTACCTTAACCCCAACATCCCCCTTAAGTCAGACAACCCTCCTTAAACCCGGACAACCCCATTTAAACCAGACAACCCACCTTATAAACCCCATCAATCCCCCCCCTTTTTTTTAAGTACCAGACAACCCCCTTAAGCCCAGACAACCCCCCCTTAAACCCGGACAACCTCCCTTTAAACTAAGACAAAACCCCCAATTAAACTCGTGCAACCCACCGTAAACCACAACAGCCCCTTAAGCCCAGAAAAGCCCCTTAAGCCCAGAAAACCCCCCCTTAAACCGGACAAAACCCCTTTAACCCGGACAGCCCACCTTAAACCCAAACAATCCCCCTTAAAACCCAACAACCCCCTTTAAAGCTTGGACAAACCCCCGATCAACCCGGACAACCCCATTAAAATCCCGGACCCCCCTTAACCCGAACAACCCACCTTAAACCTATCAGCGCGAGAGTACATGCTTCCCCACCTCCATCAGTTTCTGATAGATAATCCCCCTTCTGCGTTTCACGCCATGAGGGATAAAAACCCACCCCTTCCCAACATCCCGCAACACCAACCACCTCCCAACAGACAACACCCAAAAAAAAAAAACCCCACCCCTCCCCCACACTCTGCAACCCCCCAACCCTCCTTAACCACACGGCAATACACCCCACCGTACGTAACGCCCCAAACACCCCAAAGCCCCCCGCACACACCCAACCCCACCCCAATAACCTGGAATCACGCCGTACCGTCCCCAACCACGTCCCGCCCCAACACCCGACCCCTGTCCCCCAACACCGACCCGACCAAACACCCCGTAACTCTCCAACCCGACGCCCCAACACCCCCGCACCCCCCAAACACGCCGCCGCCAAACAACAGACAAAACCCCACTCCCTCCCAACACACTAACCAACGCACCCCACCCAGCCCCAACACCAAACCCCCTCCAAAACACCCCAAAACACCTCCCTCCCCAAACACCCCACAAAACCCCCTCCTCAAAAACCCACAACTCCCCAAAAACCCGCAACACACCACCATCACCTATGGAATATAGTTTAGTTGCGAAGGAATTTTCGCCTATTCCGAACATTACATTTCAGAGATACAGCATTATGATATTTAATTAATCATTTGCATACCCTAAGCCGCATATATCACTACTTTCGAAATTTAAAAAGACGGCCATGATTAGGTCTTCATTTCATAGTCCCCGTTCGGAGGGACAAAAAGTTAATATAACACTGCGAAGTTGCAAATTCTATTACATTACTTCCCATAGTAGGAGACAAGGACTCGTGCATTAAGCATGTAAATAACTGTTACGTTTTTAGCAAGAAACATTGGCAGTGTTTTTTTGTTGATTAATTTATTTATTTAGGTAATAGGAAATAGAAAATAGAGGGTACTGAATCTGCAGTGTTGTGTCCTCGGCAGTAAAAAATTTGATGGGTCTCAGCTTCGCATCGCCATTATTCTGTGTTTTTACTTGTCTCTGACACATTCTTGCATAAAAATGAAAATCTTGCCCTTTTATTTTGTAATAAAAACACACAGGCATACAGCACTGATTACAAACGGATTGCAAGCCAGTATGTAAAGGTTTATCAATAAGAATACTTACAAGGTTTTTATCTAATTTCTGCCTTAGTGCCTGAGTCTATGGCTAGAACATTTATTTTTCCTCAAAGCCACTTCGTGGTTTCATTGGGCCCAATGCTTGAAACAAAAAGAAATGGTGAACCCACACCCAAGGACTCATATTTCTGCAAAGGTAAAGTGCGTACAATGCAAACAAGCTGTATAAAATTAATTCCCGATTCCTTCACAGGAGTGTATGCACACCACACAGTTCATTTTTGATGATTTTTGATTGAACCTTGCAGTTTTACAATGCAATTGGCACTATTTTTTCATCTAAACCTAATGCCCCCATTCCTTCCAGACACCACAGCACTGAGTGTAGCCATAGCATCATCAAACAAAGACACATATAGGCAGGATCGCTGGCGGGGCCATGGTGGCCTTGAAGACCCTGGGTTTTGAAGGACCGGACCAAACTTCACACTTTTCTCCTTCCCCACTATTGCTCTACTCTCTCCCGGGATATAGGCCCATAGAAAAAGATAGGAGTTAGGGTGAAGGAACGGAACTTACAATATCCCCAAATTCTTATGAGGAAATATAATCTGCATGTAAGATAGGCATACATACATTCTTGGGACCTACAGTTAGAGATGCATAAAAATAACATGGTTAAGGATTCACATCAGCACAATAAACATGTGAATCAGAGGCAAGTCCAGGCCTCTGCAAATGACAGTGTTTATGTGGACCGGTATCTAAGGTACCCTAAAAAACTGAGAGAAATGGTGAGATTTGGGTTGAAATCATGCTTGCTATCAAATAGTGTAGGTATAAGACTGTAAGAACATCAAAAAACACGTCGCGGTTCTCGAACCGCAAGGTCCCTGGCGGGATGCGGTTACAAAATTTTAAAATAATCAGCTGCACAATCCCCCTAAACCAAAAAATCCCCTTAAACCCAACCCCCCCGTAAAACCTGGGCAACCAACATTAAACAGGCAACCCACCTAAACCAAACAACCCCTAAGCCCAGACAAACCCCCCCTTAAACCAGCACAACCCCTTAAACCGGACAACCAACCTTAAACCCCAACATCCCCATTAAGCCCAGACAACCCCCCTTAAAACCAGAAAACCCCCCTTAACCCGGACAAACCCATGTGCAACGGTCCGCGCAATGCATACGAACATGCACGCATAGTGCATGTGCAGTGCATGTCGTGCACGTTGGCATGTTAAGCCGTAGTATGTGCCACAAACCCCTTAACCCAAAAACCACCTAAAACCAAAAATACCCTTAAAACCCCAACAAACCCCCTTAAACCGGGAAACCCCCCTTAAACTTTTTTTTTTTTTTTTTTTTCTTAGTGCAACCCACCTTAAACCACAACAAGACCCTAAGCCCCCGACAACCCCCCTTAAACCCAAAACCCCTTAAACCCGGACAACCCACCTTAAAACCCCAACAATCCCCCTAAGTCCGGACACCCTTTAAACCCAGACAACCCACATTAAACCCCAACAATCCCCTTAAAACCCAAACAAACCCCCTTCTTAAAGTCCTGGACAACCCCCCTGAAACCCGGACAACCCCCCGTAAACTGGGACACCCCCCTTAAACTCGTGCAACCACCTTAAACCACAACAAGCCCCCTTAAGCCCAGAAACCCCCCTTAAACCCCGGACAACCCCTTAAACCGGACAACCCACCTAAACCAGCAAATCCCCCTTAAGTTAAGATAACCACCCTTAAACCCGGGACAACCCCCTCAAACCAGGACAACCCACCTTAAACCCCAACAATCCCCCCTAAACCCAAACAACCCCCTTAAAGGGGGACACTAACCCACCCATTAAACCCAGACAACACCCCTTAAAACCGGACAAACCCATCCTTAAACCTAATCAGCGCGAGAGACCTGATTCCCCACCCCTCCATTCAAGTTTCATCAAAATCGGCCCTATGGATCTTCAGATAGTTTGTCCACAAGCTTTTTGGTAAAAATAACCCAAATTAACTCATTAATTATGCGAATTAAGTAACTCTAATTAGCATAGGCCACGCCCATAATCTAATCAGATGAAGGGCAATGGCAGTATGATCCCACCCAACAAGTAACATCACCATAACCATATGGGGAGTCTCATGTTATCAGCGTTCACAGATTGTTGGGTAAAAATACCCCAAATTTAACTCATTAATATGCAACTTAGGGTACCTAATTAGCCGCCTATGCCACGCCCATAATCTAATCAGATAAGGGCCTGGCAGTCGATCCTACCCACCAAGTCCACACACCATAACCCTTAGGGGTCTCAGGTTATCCCGTTCACAAGATTGTTGGGTAAAATACCCCAAATTAAACTCCTTAATTATTGCAAATTAGGTACCTAATTCGCATTGACACGCCATATCTAATTCAGATGATAGGGCATGGCAGTCTGATCCCACCCAACCAAGTTACATCACCATAAACCTAATGGGTCTCATGTTATCAAGTTCACAAGCATTGGGTTGGACCCCGCCGACGCCTTGACTGATAGTATAAGCCCCCTTCTGCTTTTCAAGCCAGGGGGATAAAAGGTTTTTGATTGTATACCAATAGTCTTAATAGAGTGGGAGCAAGGACTTGGTCAAACATCATCGTTCATGTCGCATGGCATCTCAGCTTGGACACATTTGTTAGTTAGTATGGACCCTCCTATATCAACTGACAAGGTATTAGTGGTGGCAAAGTGTGTCACTTTTTCAATAGGGCCAATTTAAGTTACATAGGGATCAAACTTTTAAATTCCTTCCAATCATGTTGAAAGGTATGCAAATTGTCCGTCTAGTCATAGGATTCAAAAATGTATCGGTTGCACATCTATGACCATTGGTTTTAGAGTTATTAATTGGGTAAAAATGGCTAAAAGTGCAAAAAAGGCCAATTCCCATTTGTACAGGGGTCAACCTCAGAAGTTGTTCCAATTTTCGGTAAAAATTTATTCACAAATTGTTTCCCATCGAAATTATGTGTCATTAATCAAGGAATAGTTTATCGCATTGCAAGCATAGTTAATCATGTTATGTGAAAAAATAGGTCATGGGGCAACATATTCATCTTGGCATGACTTCTTTGACCTTATATCAGAAAGTAAACATTTAATATAATAAAAACTATTATTTCCTTTGTGTGAGTCCCCATCCGCAGGCAAAATTTTGCAAGCATTTAAAATATAATCAGAGTAACTTTCCATGTTGACCCTGGCAAATTGAGTTCGACCTTTTTTTCGTTTAGTCGTTTTACGCGATAAACTCCAAAGCCAGATAGTGTAAGTAGGTAGCAATATACCATTTTTTAGACATCCCCTTAGGACCCTAGTCTAGTACGGCAATATGAAAGATGTTTCAACGTGTTTGGAGTAGTTAAAATGTTGTTAATTAGTGAACTAAATACCTCTAAAATTACTACTGGTGATGTGCGCGACGCGGGGGCCGCAGATACTATACAGATGCCGAACTTGCAAAGAGTCCTGGCGAAAATTCCAGTGAAAACTCCAATTCAATAGTGGGCGTTTGTGTCCACGGACGACTGTCTTTTTTTTCTCCTTCCTGAAGAAAACCAGCTCCAATGACTCCGAAGCTCGGAGGCGACTAAATATAAGTCCAAAAGTGCTGTTAGCTAGTTTATCCTTGGATAACTCAGAGGCTACGGAATACAAAACCGAACCCCGCTACACAATCGGACGAAAACTACTGAAGCTGAGACTACTATGACAATGTCACTATAGGAGCTTAGACTAGACTGTGATTACTGTCACTGTCAACTTGAAAATTCTGCTAATAACTGGAGCACGAGGTATTAAATCTCCTTGGAGTAATGATGTTGTGATACTTCCTCATCTTCTCCACCAGGGCTTTATTACCCTCTTCAAAAACTAATACTGGAAGGATCTGGTCCTCTCTATATGAGTTTCATGTGGCAATATAGTCCATTACATTCATAAGACTGACATGCCTCTATTATTCCACATTTAATGCATAGCTTTAGATCTCATAGCAGCTAGTCACTGACTGTGTAATTAGGCAGCAGTGCACCACCTAGGGCCAGACATATATCACCTTGAGTTAGGCGAGTCTGATCTCCTAGTCTCAAGTACCCTCCAGCAACATTCGCCGCGGTTCTCTTGAATTCTAATTGATACATACACACCAGTTATGCACACAAACAGGTTATATTTTTATATCAGTTTAATTACGACTTAATTATTAATTTTTATGTTGATAATTTATGAACTTAGTTCTTACTCAAAGTGAAATAAATCATTGCTAATTCTATGGGCCTGTTGTAACAAACGAATGTTCTTATGTTAAGTTTTTTTTTTTTCAAATGCGCTTATTTCAGTTATTTCAAGGTAATTTGGTATGTTTAGTATCAAAATTTAGCTCATTTAAGCTCTTTTAATTTCTATTTATTTAATCTATTTTTAAATGCAAGGTTATATATTTTGGCTACAGCCAAGTGCAGTCTACAATTCGGGTCCCTTCAATTTAAATCCCCTGGAAATATGTAGTTCTCTACTATTTTTTTGTAAAAATACTAATTCACCGTATATCTGTTATAATAGCAATCCGAAACTACCTTTCATATAACACCAATTTGCACGTTTCTAAGGTCCTACATAGTCCTACAGATTATCGCCTATGTATTTGTTATCGCCCTGAGTTTTAACCTGGACTTTTTAGTGCTGGTGACCCCCCCCCCCCTTAAATCTAACCAAGTCGTTAAAATAATCGCCCCCTTTAAAGCAATGCCCAGGGCCACCTGTTCATCCACAAGTGTCATCTCCTTATTTACTTCCTCCTTGTCCACACACTTAAGTTTCTAATAAATTATGAAATGAGTACGAGTACTTTGGTACACTGTTCATCGGTTTTCATCATTATGATACCATACTCTACTTGGACAATTTAAGAAACAGCACAACTACAGCAAATATTTCTTATATACATGTACAGCACATGGTATACTCTTTTTTCTTTAGCTGTTTTTCTAATTCACTGCATTTACCTCTTGCAATTTCTCTTGTCCCTTCTCCTTGACTTATAAGCACTAGCACGTCAGCATCACGACCCCGGGTTAGGGATGGGAGTCCAATTTTCTTGCTGTAAATATAATTCTGTGCTGTGCCTTTGGAAGGAATTCAGGGCAAAGTGTGTAACAAACTTATTACAAGTTTGGGCACCTTTCATTCAATCTTACAAATTTACCTTACCCCAGTGCTACTGTTTTTTCCACTACAAGACCAATCTCAGAAATACATGTTTTTTCCACATTATAAAACTTATTTGGAAGCAGATATGTGGGATGCAGTTTGTTTGCTATGAGTTGCAAGAGGTCCAACCCTCTAGAACAAGACGTTCCATGCCTAACAAAATTTGACCCTTGCAAAATATTCACCTGTTAACCTTTACATTTCACTGTTTTGCTTTCACATTTTGCCTTCATACCACAGAGGAAAAAAAAAGGCAAATGTGCAAGCTTAAAAGCGGTTGGGAATTGATGAAAGAATAATACATTTGAGAGATTTTAGCCATTTACTTTTAAACTTTTGAAATGAAGTCTACACTATTCTCAGATGAACTTTAACCATCTCAATGGGACCATACACAAGGTCAGTTAATGTTGACATTTGTATGCACAGTTAAATAAAATCAAAGGTACAATTTGGTCACCTTATTCTTCCCTGACTATAGGGTATTGCTGATCCAGTTAATGCCCCGAGATGCAACTAACTTTCTGTTGAAACAGACCGGATCTCCAATGAAGGGATGTGTTGTGGAAGAGCATTCCAGACATGGGAAAAATGATAGAACATATTATCTCTGGTGGCTAAACTTTGTTGTTGGAAACAGTAACTTCAACAGCTAGATAAAGGGATCTGACAGAGATTGAGTTGGGATCCAATTCTAGGTGCTATGTAAGCAGTTGGCTTAAGGTTTGATTACTGTCAGTTCAATGGTCCAATCTTTAAGTGAAATGTGCACCTTTTTTCTAGGAAATCTAATGAATTCACCTAAGATTCCTGGTTGACAAAGTGTTACCAGACTGAAGTACTCCAGCAAATTTCTGTATAGGTGTTCCTGATAGCAGTCACTCGCCTCGGGCAATTCCGCGGCAGTAAGGGCCTGATAGGTCTGGTTGTCAGAGTTCTTCAACCGAGGACCCTTGGGATAAACAAACGTTGCTTATAAAGTAGTACTATTATACTATTTTAACTATTCAACGGCAAATTCAAAATATTTGAAATTTGCAGGAATAGCTTTAAAGTTAAGGATACGTTTGTAGAAGTCCCTATTATATTTTGCAACTGATAAGAATCTTCCATTGAGTTTGTGTATTACGTAGTAAAGTGTCCCGTACATGACAGTATGACTAAAATTCAGATTCTGTCCTTATTAGGTTACTTTCAACTTGGCTCTTGTAGGGGATGCTCAGTGGTTTGCATACCTGTTGATAACCCCCTTGCCCTAAATTATAGTAAACAATGTATGCCCTTACCCCTCGTCCAATAAGAGTCCTACTTCTCCCTTTTATGCAAGGCACTCTGCATGTAATCTGAATGTCTCCTAGGATAGAAGCAGAATGGGATGTACCACACGGCGGCCATATTGACTCATGAAAAGAACTGACTTGACAAAAATAGTCTTTCCAAGAATGGACGCATCTCATTGATCTGCAATGCTAGCATTTCCATTTAATATAGTTACAACCATTCCAAAACAACTTCTAAAGAAACAAGAAGTAGCTTGTTTTTGAAATATTGTTTGGCATGTTTTTGAGATGGTTTCTTCTATTCACATTTAGAGCTTCGCCTTAGCAAGAGTGGAACTTTCTTAGCCCTCTCTTTACTTTCCCACACAATTGAAAATAAAGTCAAGTGAAAGGGAAAATTAGACAAGTTTAGAAACTGCCCCGAGGATCAAAATATCATATAAAGATTCAAAATTTCTATAAATATATCCTATTTTTGACGGCCAAATAACCTCAATGGTTTTCAATTCCCAAAAATAAACTAGATCTGTGTTACAGATCTGAACACAGTCGAGACTGCTCAGACGGAAACTTGTAGAAAGTAACATTTTTAGTGAAAATCAGGTATTGGACTCCTGTGACCCCAGATACCTTTGATCAAAATGTCATTAAGTAAAATTTGTGGGGGATGTCAAACTGTACCACATACATGAGTCACATGGATCAAACTATATAATCTGTAAAAGGAGTAGTGATTTGAAGTGTAATGTTAATTTGAAGTATTTTGACCTTTCACCCCTAAACCATGGGTCAGTGATGGGGTCATGATGACTTTTATTGATCTCCCATCAAGTACTAACCCAGGATTGGATAAAACGATTTTTATTTGACCATGTTTTAAATTTAACACCAGTAAAGGTCATGACCTTAGTGACCGCAATGACCTTGGATCAAAAATGTCATTAAGTAACTTTTGTGGGGGATGACAAGCTCCACAATACATGAGGCACATGATCATACTTATTGTAATTGTAAAAGGAGTAGCTGATTGAAGGTAAGAACTTGATGTTTGACCTTGACCCCTAAACCAGGGTCATGTGAGGGTCATAATTGGACTTTATTGACCTCTCACAAGTCCTACAGGATGGGCTAAAGAGATTTTCTTTTGGACCTTGTTTTAAATTTTACACACAGTAAAGTGCATGAACTTGACCGTAGTGACCGCAGATGGACCTTTGATCAAATTTTATTAAGTAACTTGTATGGGGGATGTCAAGTGCAACACATACATGAGTCACGGTGATCATACGATGTAATTTGTAAAAGGAGTTGTGATTTGAAGGGTACATAATTTGAATGTATTTTGACCTCTGACCTCTAAATTATGGGTCATATGACAAAGTCCTAATTGACTTTGTTGTAGTGTTGCTCAAGTACTACAAGATGACAGCATTAGTTTTGAGATTTGAAGCTAATCTCGATTTTTTGCATGCGTTAACGTTGTTCACACATGCTGACCCTATTGACCTTTGACACAAATCGGGTCATGTCAAAATTTCTGTGCATGTACTTGTCCTTTGGTTAGTATGGAGGTTCCAGTATGAGATCTTAGCATGGTGACAGAAAGAAAGAATAAAGAAGAAGAAAGGAAAACCGTACAGAAGAAAAACACAGTCGAGTTCCTCGACTGTGTAATCACATAAGCAAACACAATAAATTAACAAAATAAACACACAGCATACAGGCACTGATTACAAAAGGATTGCAAGCCAGTATGTAAAGTTAGCAATAAGAATACTTACACAGGTTTTTATCTATTTCTGCCTTATTTGCAGGAGTCTATGGCTAGAAATTTATTTTCCTCGCAAAGGCACTTGTGGGATGTCATGGCCCAATTCTGAACAATAAAAAGAAATGGTGAAATGACTCATAATTTTGCAAAGGTAAGATGCTTACATGCAAACCATCGGGATTAACAATTCTCCTATTCTTCACAGGGGTATATGCACATCACACATAGGTATTTTTATGATTCTTGATGAAACATTGACCAGTTTAAATGCAATAGCACTAGTTTGTCATCTCGCTACCAGAATGCAAAATAAGTAAGTAAAGAACAACAAAAGAAATGAGTTTGGGTTGTAGAAATAGAAATCAATTAAACCAAAAAGAAAATAATAGGGAATGGCATGTGGCGGGGCCATGGGGCCTGAAGACCCCTGCTGCCTCTGGTTGTGAGCCGACCCTAAATTTACACTTTTCTTCCGTCCCCACTATTGCTCGACTCTCCCCGGGATTATAGGCTAGAGAGATTAGTAGAAAACCAGATAGGGAGTTAGGGTAAGGACGCGAACTTGACAATATCCAAATTTCTATGGAGGGAAATAGAATCGGCATGTAAGATAGGACACATACCATTGCTTGGGACCTAAAACCCGTTCAGATGATAAAAATAACATTTGTTAAGGATTCACATCGAAATAACATGAAGAAAAGAAACAGAGGCAAGAAGTCCAGGCCCCTCTGCAAGGACAGTGTTTTATGTGGACCGGTCTCTAAGTGTACCCTAAAAACTGAGAGGAAATGGTGAGATTGGGTTGATGAAAAATCATGCTTGCTATAAATATTAGGTATAAGATCTGTCAAGAACATCAAAAAACAGTCGCGGTTCTCGAACGAAATCCCTCTGGTGGGAGCGGTTTACAATTTTTAAATAATCAGCTTGCAAAAATACCCCCCTTAACCCAAAAATCCCCTTAACCCCAACCCCCCTTTAACCGGGCAACCCACAAACACGTGCACCCACCTTAAACCACAACAAGCCCCTAAGCCCAGACAACACCCCCTTATTTAAACCCGGACCCTTTAAACCGGACAACCACCTAAACCCAAATCCCCCTAACCCAGACAACCCCCCTTCAAACCCGGACAACCCATGTTCAACGTCCGCGCAATGCATACGCACATGCGAGATACGTGCATGCGGTGCATGTGTGCACTCTGCGCATGATACGCGTATATGTGCCACAAAAACCCCTTCAACCCAAAAAAACCAAAATCCCCCTTTCCAACCCCAAAACCCCCATTAACCTGGAACAACACCCCCCTTAAAAGTGTGCAACCCACCTTAAAACCACAACAAGAGCCCCCTTAAGCCCAGACACAAACCCCCCCTTAAACCCGACCAACCCCTCTAAACCCGGACACCCAACCTTAAACCCCAACAATCCCCTTAAGTCCAGAGACAAAACCCCTTTAAACCCAGACAACCCCTTTAAACCAAGACAACCCACCTTAAACCCCAACAATCCCCTGAAACCTGGACAACCCCCCTTAAAACCCGGAAACCCCCTTAAACATGGACAACCCCCTAAACCTGACCACCCCCTTAACTCGTGCAACCCACCTTAAAACCACCAACAAAGGACCCCCTTAAAAGCCCAGACAACCCCCTTAAAACCCGGACAACCCACCTTAAACCCCAACAATCCCCTTAAGTTAAGACAACCACCTTAAACACGGAACAACCCCCTTTAAAGCCGGAAACCCACCTTAAACCCCAAACAATACCCCTTAAACCCAACGCAACCCCCTTAAAGATGGACAACCCCCCTTTACAAACCCGGACAACCCCCTTAAAACCCGGACAACCCCCTTAACCCGGACAACCCAAAAAAAAAACCCTTGAAACCTAATCAGCGCGAGATTACATGATTCCCCACCCCTCCATCAAGTTCATCAAAATCGGACTTATGGATCTTCAGATCGTTTGTTCAAAGCTTTTGGGTAAAAATACCCCAATTAATCATAAGTATGCAAATTAGGTACCTAATTAGCATATGCCCCGCCCATATCTAATCAGATGGGGCATGGCAGCCGATCCCACCCACCAAGTACATCACCATAACCCTTATGGGTCTCATTGTATCGCGTTCACAAGATGTTGGGTAAAAAATACACCAAAATTAATCATAATTATGCAAATTAGGTACCTAATTAGCATATTGCCACGCCCATAAATCTAATCAGATGAAGGGCATGGGCAGTCTGATCCCAACCACCAAGTTACATCACATAACCCTTATGGGTCTCATGTTATCGCGTTCACAAGATGTGTTGGACGCCGCCGCCGCCTTGCCGATAGCATAATCCCCCTTCTGCTTTGCAAGCCAGGGGGATTAAAAAAAGGTTTGAGCTGATATACCAATATCTTACCGTAGAGCGGGAGCAAGGACTTGGGCCAACATCATCGTTCATGTTCGCCACGCATCTCAGCTTTGACACATTGTTGTAGTATGGCCTCTATAATCAATGAAGGTAGTTAGTGGTCAAATTGTGGAACTTTTGCAATAGGGCCAATTTAAGTTTACATAGGGTCAAACTTTTAAATTACTCCAAATCATGTTGAAATGTATGCATAATTAGTCAGTCTGTTCATAAGGATTCAAAAATGTAGAGGTTGCACAATCTATGACCATTGGTTTTAGGTATGGGGAAAAAATGGCTCTCTAAAAGTGCAAAACAGGCCAGTCCATGTGTAGGGGTCAAAATAGAAGTTGGGTCCATTTTGGTATAAAAATGAAACAAATTGTTCATCGAACTTAATGTGTCATAATAAGGAATAGTTATAGCATCTGCAAGGCATAGTTACCATGTTAGGTGACAAAATGGGCATGGGGCAACATATTCCAATTGGCATTGACCTTCTTTGACCTTTATCCCAGAAGTAAACATTTAAGATAATCAAAACTAGATTTTTTTGTGAGTCCCCATTCCTCAGGCAATAATTTTGCAAGCATTTAAAATATAATCAGAGTAACTTTCAATGTTGACCCCTGTACAAATTGAGTTCGACCTTTTTTTTCCGTTTTAGTCGTTTTTACGCTATAACTCCAAATCCAATAGTCGTAAGTGGTAGAAACTATACATTTTTAGAATCCTTATGACTAGACGGACAATATGAAAGATGTTTCAACGTGTTTGGAGTAGTTTAAAAGTTTGACCCCTGTGTAACCTTAAATTGGCCCCTATTGAAAAAGTGACACCATAATTTGAGACCACTAACTACCTTGCATTGATGTAGAGGGTCCATACTAACTACTAAAGGTGTCAAACCTTCTTAGATGTAGTCAGGCATGAACGAACTCCCTAAATAAGGACCCTATGATATTCTGCTCCTGCTCTACAGGGAATACCCGACTGAAAAAGTGACCTGACCTCCAGGCTGCATGCTAGTCTTCACGGTCCAGTAGCTCGGAAAAAACGAGGATAACTACCCTAATCTCATGACTGATCAGGTAGGAGATATGATCTTCAAGCAGAATGTTAGCTTTAAGGTCTGAGATGTTCCATTTAAGAGAAAATTATGTTTTCATCTTGCCCATTTTGTACAGGAATGAATAGGACTTGTATTTACCGGTGTGAAACCTTAAAGGTTTTGTTTCACCAATATGGTGTAATCAACCAGGCTTACCTTTACTAAGCTTGCAGGAGCCACTACTATTGTTGAAGTTATTTCTGGTTTTCCTTAAAAAGTGAAAAGTATGACATTGTAAGTATCAGCAAACTAGAGCACCAATAGTGCAGCAGCTAACACAGAAAACATACTAATAATAATAATAACCATATTTGTCATATTCGCGTCATACCGCGTTTTGCTACATTTGAGCGCGCCTGCCAACATTGCGTCTTGTTGCGCATGTTCGTTGCGTTCAACGGGTTGTTCGATTTTTATCACTGGATAGTGGCAGTCCTTTCTTGTTGTATTTAAGCCATAAGGATGTCGCAATTAGGTTAAAGATGACCTTAAATTATAACGCTGTTTAAGAATGAGAAAGGTATGATTTTGGGAACCGGTACTCTCTTTTACACCATTTCGACACCATTATTTTTGCGTGGAAGAACTTGGCCTCCGGCCTCGTTCTTCCACTTAAAATAATGGTATCACCTTGGTTTCAATTCGTCGTAAAGAGAGTACCTGTTGTATTTAAGCCATAAGGATCACAAAATTAGGTTAAGACTATCTTGAATTCTAAATCTGTTTAAAAATGAGAATAAAGGTATGATTTTGGGAACCGGTAGGCTCTTTTCGGCGAATTGAAACTGGCGTTGCCATTATTTTTGTAAGTTAGAACTCGGCTTCCGGCCTCGTTCTTTAATGGCACTGCCTTGGTTTCAATTCGTCGTAAAGAGAGTACCCGTTCCCAAACCATACCTTCATTCTCTAATTTTACCATAAACAAAACACACACACAGATTCTGTCATAGTCCCCTTCTGAATGGGGACAATAATCAAAGACACTTTTGACTTCCTTGAATGTACTTCTCAGCATGACTGTCTTTTTGGAATGCATAAGGGATCTTTTTAATGTTTTAAATTCACTTTCATTAAAGGGATAAGCAGCGATTTGCTAATCCGAAACATCAAAAAATCATCAAAATTCATATTTTTGTATTTTTGTTACTGGCATGGATATGCGAACATAACCTGCAAGTGGTTGGCTTGAAATCCATGTATTAAAGACAGGACATCTGATTCTGTAATTTCTATATGCGTGTATCAAAATTCCCACTTGTGATTAAAAAGCCTTTCCCTGTGAATATCCCAGGTTTTAAGCGTGATATTGTGCACCATGATCTATACAGTTTGACCTCATTACAAACATTATTGATCTTTGTTTATTCTATACTGGTGTAAACCACAATCAGCTGTTTAGTATAGACTTTGAGATGCCATTGCTGTATGTCTATTTACGGAAGACGGTATGACAAATTTCCTCAAATATTTCATTTATTTTTCATTATCTTGTGGTTTGTTTCTAAATTAAAGCAGTTATATGGAATTACACACACTCATCCCTGATTTATAAGTTAAAAAATTCATTTCCCCATTTTTCGATTCTCTCACATTATCGCTGCTAATCCCTCTAACTACAGCATGCCAAATTTAACTCCCAGCATGATGAACATGGAGTGTACCTTTTTACCACAAAAGAAAATGTTTCATGCAAGTGTCATCTTCAGAACCATTTTGTGAAGATTATACTAAATTTCTCTCCAGTCAGACACACATTTGAAGTGCCATGTTACTACTTTATCATTATCTAGGAATATATTGGGTGAAGGGTTAGACTCAGTCTCCAACCACCTTCACCACTTTGTAATCGTTACCTTCTTGACTTTGACGAAGTAGCGTCCACATGAGGGTCACACACTGTAGAGTTTTACCCAAACCCTGAAAAGAAATCATGAAATGTACAATAGTTAAAACACTACAATATTACGAGTATTTACTTATTCACCAAATATGGACAAATATTTAAGGTCTGTACAATATTCCATGAAACTGAAGACTGAATGGAATACAGCATCGGACTTTAAAAGAACAAGCAGGCAATAACCCATTTATCTTTCAATGAATATGTGCAATATAAAACCAATATCTCACAGTACAAATACACATTTGGATAATAATGATATATATATTGACCAATGAAATCTACTCAAGGTAGTGAACCATGGAATATAGGAAATATTACATGTGTACATGTATTGATGGGCATGTGCAAGGCCAAATAAAGGCGCAACACAAAACAACTAATGACACAAGGAATACAGGATTTTATTTTACTATCACATTTGTGGTTGACAATGATGTAATAAATTCATGTTCATTAAAGGATAAATAATGCATTGCCCTTGGCTAAGTGAAAAATAGAAGAGTAAGCATGAAGAAATTCTGGTCAGTAGTTGCATTGTAAAATTTTGGGAACACATTTACCATTTCATCAGCCATAATGCAGCCATGACTGTTTTCAATACGACGTCCAGTCACACAATCCCACAGGAACTTCACCCCCTGCATAAACGAACAGGAAAGAAATCACTTAGGAGTTAAAACAAATTTCCTTTTTAATATTATCATTGAAGGAGATTTTGAAATTCTGGTGTCATCAAATTGCTTAAATTTATTTTAAAATGTTTTTCCAACCATCATGACAATAATCCTCCACAATCGCATATGAAGATTCTATAAACTACCTCTCTCTGATGGGGTCTTAGCACCTTGGCAAGAAGTGGGTCTACAACACTGAAAAACACAGAAAATAAGCAAATTAATAGTTATCAACACCGGGTTCCTGCTTAGTAATTAATTTTGGGTGTCATTTGATTGACTGGACCGTAATAATTTCAGAATGAGTAACAAAACGAGGTTCACTTGATGCAAATTCATGTTTCCAAACCTCAAAAGCAATTTCAAAAGAATTCCAATGTTCAAAACAAGCAACTTCTTTCACACTTGAATACTAATTACACACATGAGAAATCGAACTACATTTTATTAGGGAGAAATCTCTTGTGCATCTGCACTCAAAAGCTTTTCCAAATTACTTTGGGCAATTATTTTAAGAAAATTTGCCTATTTTGGTGGTTTTTTTAATGTTGCTTGTCGGTAAAATGTCACTCCTTCACAAAAGGGACCCATAAATCTTTTTTTTTTTTTTTTTTTTTATACTTTTTTATTTAAAAAGAAAAGGGCCCCAATATCTGCATTAACAAAAAAAAAAACTTGCACAAGGCTGTAGCTTGTTTTTACTAAAAAGCACAAATGCATACTACTCAAGGTTTTGAGAAATATCACTGATGAGGCAAACTTTTGGGCCTACAGTATGGAAATGTTAGAGCCTTACCGTGAACTTGCTGTTTCTCCCTGTAAAAGACAAAAAAATGTTGAACTTATGGTGACATGATATCTTTCTATCTTTTGAAAGTTCCGATAAAACATAGACACTTGCATTCTGACTTGTCTTCATTAGGAATGAACAAGCCTTCTTTAACTAGATGTGTCAAATGCTTTGATGGCCAAAATCTGATGAATCATCAGTAACTAGAATTTTGCGGTTCTCTCGGCTTTCACGCTCGCTATATTTCAAAGAATCTAGCTGTGGGCTCAGACCTATCTTGGTCAATTTTACATTTGGAGCCTATCTTTCACTTGACCTCATATGACCTTTGACCTTGGCATGTGCCATTTGACTTGATGTGACATTTGACTTGGCATTTGTACCTTTGACCTTGGCATGTGCCTTTGACCTTGGCACATGACCTTTGACCTCATCAACCGGACTGCCTTTTAAAATGAGCAGGGGATCGACAAAGAACTCTCCTGGAACTTTTAAGGGGAGCAATAGATGAGCAGCTAAAACAAAAACAAAAAAATGTCAAGCAATCAAGAGGATCTAAAGAAATATTTAAATCTAAGACATGTCTGTGCCCTTGTAAGGAGACTAAATTATCCTGCCAAAGCCATTTTATGATAAGATCCATAAAAATGGTCAAAAATGGAATGGATTCTAAGGAGAGCTTCAAATCACTCTCCTGTAGTATTTAAGGAGAGTGATTAAGGAGAGCATTGCTCTGTAGCGCCTTAAAAGGCAGTCCCTGCATCAACATATGAGGGATCCCATGGTGCACCTATGACACAAGTTTGGTTCCAATTGAACTTCAACTTTTCAATTGAGGTCAATTTTAAAAAACTTAACATTTTAGTGATACACACACACATACAGTACATACTCACATACATACACACATACAACGGAGTGGTCCTGCCAGCAATGCTGGGGGACCAGGCCCACAAAAACTGACAGGATAGAAAATTTACACAGCTGTTTGAAAGTTTCATTTAGTAGGACAAAACTAATAATAAGGCTTTTCACACTGAGCAGGTGATTGGTCGGCTTTTGTGATCGATTACTGTTTTTGAAGACTATAATGCACCTGTTTTCTGAATTCGGGATGCGCAGGTACAAGAACACCTTATACACGTAAAAGCCTTCCAAAAAAGAAATAATCTAATCAGCTGTCGTTTTTTATGAACTGCTTCTTTCAGAGGCAATTTTCAGAGAAAAATTAGAACAAAAACACCTTTCAAAAAAAAACAGGACTATATGAGGTAATCAGTGCAGAATATGCATAGGACCAAAGGACATACAGATAAGGAATTATTTGAATGGGTCTGGTAGAGTACTGTAATTAAAAAGCAAGTTTTAATACAATATACCACAAAAAGGTCCTAAGTGCAAAAGCTGCCATTGCCATTGTCAAAATTCTATCAAAAAACATACTATTATGCCAAGCCTTTGATCAGGTTCTTAAGAATGGTTCTCAAGTTATCCTATTGAGAGTTGTGGAGTGCCAAATTGTGTACCACACATTTCAATAGGGAAATTAAACCCCAAACTCGTTCTAACCTCGTCTTCACGGCCAAATTCATTCCCATTGAAAAATGTGTGTGGTACATGATTTGGCAGTACTCTATGGGTATACATGGAAGCACACAAATGAATCACATGCAGCTATTCAGGGCCATAAGCAGGATTTTTTTTACGGGGGGTGCAGGTCTTCGAAAAAGTGGACTTTTTTGGAAAAAATGGACCTAACGCCCTAAAATGGGTCCTTTGTGTACGTTTTGAACATCTCATAACCAAAAAGTGGACTTTTTCGTCATATTTTCTTTAAATTTTGGACCTTTTTATTAAAATAATCGGCGAAAAAGTGGAACCGTTTTTCCCCATTTGTGGAACTTGGGGTGGGAGTGAACCACGCACACCAACCCACCCACCCGTACGGGCATGAAGCTATTGCATTAGACCGGGGTACGACCTTTCTCGCACTCACACAAAGATGTGGTACACTATCAAAATCTCTACTATTGCCAAAGATTGTATTTACAGTACCTGTCTGCTGTGAGCTGTTCATGAGCTGACATTTGTGGCGGTGTGTATAGCACAGAGCGCCCCCTCTTCATAGGGATCATGCAGGGGTTGTCTTGATCCTAGCCTTCGCATCCTAATCCTCTTGAAGCCAGTGATGGACCTATGAGACATAGAAGAGGTTTCAAGTTCAAATGGATGAAAGTATGCCACCTTGATAGTGAAATGAGTAAATTCATCAGGAGACATTTTAACTTGCTGGGCATTGGGGGGGGGTGGGGGGGGTGAGAGTTCAAAGCCACTATCAGTCAATTTGTTTTTCAAATTTAAAATGCCCATGTTGTCTCTATAAATGGATAGTGTTAGGTCATATCAACACCTCTTATTACTGTTCTGTGTGAAAAACAGACATTTAGGCATTTTTAAGCAGTCTTGAAGATGCCATTTACGACTGTTTTTAGACCCTAAGGTAGGATCATCGGATAAAATGGTCTACAGAAAAAAATGAACATAAAATCAAATCCCCTAAATCAATTAGTCCAAACGTGACTATGGTTAAAAGGATTGAACTTTCATCCACATAATTTTGCAGTTTCGAGACAGTGCGATTTGTTTTAGTGTTTTTATTAATTTTTAAAATTCCCTATTTTTTCATTAAATTAATTTTTCCAGCCTAAATGGAAGGTACTTTTTAAGCTGAAACTCAGGGATATGTTGGTATTATAAAACAAAACACCTAAACTTAAATCAAGTGTTTTAGTTTTTAGAAAAATGATTTTAGGGAAAAATAATTTAGGGAAAATTAATAAAAACACTGTAATTTCAAATAGAAACACGTCAATCTGCAAAATCTAACGTGAGAATTTTCTAAATTTGATTTCCTTTCATATGACACCTTATTCATCACCAAGGGAGTTGTAGTTCCTTCTAGGAAAAATTCTGAAAAGTGAAAAACTTCAGTATTTCTAGAAATAATCAGCCAAAAAAGGTGGTGTTGTGACCACCTGTTCTTTGATTTTGATGACATACAAAAAATATAAATTTGTATGGATATTTGATATTTCTCTAACCATAAAAAACAACACCAATCTTATAACTCATCAATACTTGAGAAAGAGAAGAAATGAAATAAAGTGTGTAGTTTTTCACAAAATTGCCCCTTTGGTAATTAATTCTGAATCATGCCACAAAATCACGTCCTGTACAAAGTCTATGGGAATTTGAAAATGCATTATGTGAATATCTCAAAAACCTTTTTGGAAAAAATAAAAATTTGGCGCACATGTTTCTTTCACCAATACCAACATTTATGAGAATTTCAACGAGACATTGGGCACGAAGCCGTAAAGCCGATGATCCAACCTTAAAGCATAAAAATCATAATTTCTTGACAAATACGGCGGTTATGCTTAGCCACTTACAGGGGTCTTTACTTCAACAATTTCCAATACAACAGTGCCAAAAAATGGACCTTGATGAAAAATACATCGGTCCTAGGGATGATTGTGGCGGCTTGCCATCGCGGTTGTGAGATAGGGCATAACAGGACCTTTGACTTGATATGTGACCTTGACCTCATCAACAAATGAGGGATCCCATGTTGCACCTATGATTCAAGTTTGGTTCCAATGAAAACTTTCAAATTTTCAAATTGGAGGTCAATTTTACATTTTCAGCCCATTTTACAACTTGACCTCACATGACCTTTGACCTTGGTATGTGACCTTTGACCTCATCAACAAGTGGGGGATGCCATGTTGCACTGTGACCCAAGTTGTTTAACATCCATCAAAGGATGTGGAGTATTACAGCAAATGTTAACCCTTTTTCACAAACACACCTCATCATCAACAGACACTACAGTGGACAGTGATCTCCTATGGTCTTCCTGCCTGGGGGCAGGCGACACAAAAATAGGGGGCGCGATTTGTGTACATTGTGTGACGAAATCACTAATAAGTGGCTTTAAATGGGAGCACTGAAGAATTGAAGAATGTTTTTTAATGGCATGTGCCTCATCCAGAGGCAAAAGTGGGCAAGGGTTCTGATTGGAGTGATCAACACCCCATGCCCCATGGGTTGTGTCTTCAACTAGTACACAGATTAAAGTAGAGACAACTACTAATTATACTGCCACATCATTTCCAACAATGAAAACCAGGACACACGCAGAGTATAAACTTAAAATTTTTGTTTAAATGTAGCATTATATTTTGAGATACCCTAAATATTTACCTTGGTAATTTGGAATAGGAATCTTGAAAGGTTAGGATAAAATTTCCGGATTTAAATCCTCCTGGAAACAAAACACATATTTACACAAAAATTAAAACATACAAAGGATACTACCCAATCTTAGGCCTAAAAACCACTCCACTCAACTATCAAAATCCAAGATCTTGGTATCATCAAAAATCTGTATTTATTTAAGTCATATGCAGATCATTTGATGACTTCCTTCCTATAATGGTTAGAGATTCTCCCCGGGTTATGCCAGCAAATAAACATTTTAAATGTCCATGGTCCAATCGCTTACTAGCCTCATCCCAGGGACAACCCAAGATTTTACCGGAAGTAGGTCAAAATTTTTGGTAAATTCAGTAGGCTCTATTTTTCATGTACCCTGTGAAATCTGTAGAGCTAAATGATGTTTGGTTTGGATGTTATGAGCAAATATTCCCCATTTTGGTATCTCTCAAGTGAGGTCTGCGCATCGCGCCTTTCCGAATTTTTTGTTGTGGTTTTTCTTTATTTTTCGGGATAAACCTTCCGGACTTTCCTGGGAACTGATTTTGGGCAATGCAGACAAAAGCACCTCGAATGCCAACTTGCGGTCATTGCAAAAGATACTCGCTCAGCTTGGCCGAAGCTTCACCTTCAACAGGTGCCCGGGCAATACTGGTTGAGCGCGTCTTGATAAAGAATGTACTCTACAGTGATTAAAAAATAACATTTTTAGACTTCTCACTCAAAACTGGTTGAAATATTGGCACAAAACTTTACAGATCAGGTTTTGGGAATGAAGACCATTCTTTCAAGATGAAAAAGTTATAAACGTAAAAATTGGGTCATCCCCCTTGAAGCCTCCAATATTCACATTTAGGGCTAAGAAGATACATGAACATACATGTGATGACTGATGTCGGTATTGTGTTGCGTCTGGTTAACACTGTGTAGTGGTTTCGGTGGTAGCATCCCATCCTTCCATTTCTTGCAAGCACCCTGCAATTAAATACCAAACCATTATGCTTAATTCATTGCCGACTAAAATAAATGTAAATTTTATACATGTGATCTGGTTGGTCAAATGGTTTCTTTTAAAATGTGCAACATTACTGATAATGGTTACATCCAATTGAGGCATTCGCCCCTACAATCTTGGAGAAAGAGAAATAAAAAAATGCAGGCAAAAATTCAGCTTATGGGTCTGGATATGGCTCAGCTGCGAGAGAGATATTGTGTACATCAAATCACATATGATATCATTGAACTGTGGATTTTGTTTTTTGAAAGTGCTGTAGCATGAGGGGTGATCAGATGGTGTATTAAACCAATCCCATAAGCATTGCAATGTGCAATTGTGACTGTACCAAAAAACCTGTCAGTATTGGGGATAAAAAGTGTTTAAGAAGTTAAAGAACCACGAGACATTACATAATCGTGCTAACAATTACCTAAGTACTAATGCTTTGTGGTCTAAAATGAGCATAAAAGTCATGGTTTTTATGTGTTAAGAATAAGACACTTGTGGGATCACATGACCTTATTCAGGTGAAATTTCCCAAAACTGGTGCATTGTGGGATTTACTCAATTCCAAAGTGAACCAGTGTTGGGAAATTTCATATCAATAAGGTCATGCAATTCCACAAAAATCTATTCTTAACACAAATTCTGTGGCTTTAAAACTCATTTTAGCCCACAAAATGTCAGCCCTTAAGTCATTTTTAGCATGATATTGATAATGAAATGTCTTGTGGTTCTGAAACTTTCTTTAATACTTTATATCCCTAAGTATACTGACATGTACAGTACACTGCAATGCTTTATGGGATTGGTTCAAAACACCCTCTGTGCCATAAGCTTACCTGTGATTCCTGAAAGTCCCTGTCCAAATCAGCCACTTTTCGTTTGCCTCCTTGCTGTTCCCGCTGTTTCTGAGCCAGTGCTAGCTGACTTGGCGCTAGCCTTCGCAGCTGAACCAAACAAACAACAAATATTTTTACACTATTATGGTAGGTAGAGGGAAAAAATCAACTCTCTAATTGCCAAGCTGTGTATCTTTTTTGGGGGATTCTACTCCATGTCTACTTTCTCCAATACGAGGTGAACATTTTGCCACCAATTTCATGAAAATCGGATAAAATGTAAGCTGTTGGTGTTCAATAAAGGAGGGGGGGTCAGAGGAGGATCTGGAAATTAAAATTTTTGGTATAAATTGAAGATTTTATGAAGTTTTTATGATATTTTTGTGTCTAATGGGATGGATTTGAGGATCACTAAATCAATTCCCATCTAGAAAATGATGCTTCAACATGTGCTTTTTCTAAAATAGGCATCAAGATCTAGCTTCCCTCCCTAGCCACAACCTCAAGCAGACAAGCACACAGTTCTTAATTAGTCCTAATTAAAACTGAAATTACAAACACTAATTTTTGGTAGGTATGGAAAGAATATATTGTACTTAAAATGACTCAACGAGCATCATTGTATGACAAGAATTATAAGAACTCTGACATTACAAACATCATAAATGGCGTAAAAGTGTCTCACCACCTCAAAATTGGGGGGGTAGTTCTGCTAAGCATAACTTCACATTGTCTTTAACATGTTGTCATTAACGGTATGTGAAGTTATGCAAAACCACATGCTTTACCTTTTCCCTGTTAACCAGCATGAGCAGGTCATTTCAAAGAGCCAACTTTGCACACTGCAGACGAACAAAATATCAAAAGCAATTCAGAATCGAGTTGATACATATGTTCCTTAGATAATAAAGTACCTTTTGAAAAAATTAATCCTCAAAAATTTGTCTAAAAACAGTAGAAATCCATCATTTTCCAGAGAAACAACCTTTCTCAAACAGGACTCATAATTTGTAACCAGCGTGAACAAATGTGACCTTTGATCCGGAAGGTCACATACCGGTACCCTGGACCTAGCTGAATCCCTCAGTCCTCTATTACGCATGGCTGCTATTCACTTGAGCCGCCATGTTTGTTAGTTGCGAACGAGGGGCCAGGGACTCAGGCTAGCCTGGACCCACCTAAGGTGCTAACTGGAGAAAATTAATCCTTGTTGGTAAACAAACGAACACGTGGTGACCCATGTGACGTATGCATGACCCAGGTTGTAGCTAGCACATTTTTAGTGGTGGGTGTTATTTGATGAAAACTTGACATATTTTATAACGTTATGCCTAAAATTGTCAATATTTGCATAAAATGATTAAAATTGTGCATTTTTTGCTCTTTGAGTGGTGGGCTCTAGAGTTAAAATTGGTGTTTTATGGTGGGCTCTGAAGCTGAGTGGTGGGCTCTGCTGCCCACCACCGGCCACTGTAGCTACATCCCTGGCATGACCTCTGGTGCCTTGTCAATTATGGCTTCATTCATGCACTGGAGTGCAGAAGTGATTGTAGTCGCAATTTTCCTCAAAATTTTTAATTTCTAATTCTTTTAAAGGGATTAGCAGCGATAATGCAAGAGAATCAAAAAAAATGTGGAAATGCATGTTTTTAACTTATATATAAATCAGGAATAAGCTTGTACAATTCCATAGAACTGCTTTATTGTAGAAAGAAACCACCATATAGTGAAAAAACAAAGTATTTGAGGAAATTTGTCATACTGTTTCCCGCAAATAGACATACAGCTACGGCATCTCAAAATCTGCACTTAACAGCTGATTGTGGTTTACACCAGTACAGAATGAACAAAGAACAATAATGTTTGTGTTTGAGGTCAAACTGTATTGATCATGATGCACAATATCACACTGAATATCTGAGATATTCACCGGGAAAGGCTTTTTTGATCTCAAGTCGGAATTTTGATACGCACGTATCGTATAGAAATTATAGAATCAGATAAAAAGTACTGCCTTGCCTTCAACACACGGATTTCAAGCCAACCACTTGTAGGTTATGTTCGTATATCCATGCCAGTAACAAAATATAAAAATATGAATTTTGATGATTTTTTTTGGTGTTTCAGATTAGCAAATTGCTGCTAATCCCTTTAAGTTTTTTTCACATATGTCATCGCATTATATAGGATCTCAAGTTGTGTTCGGTAGTAAAAACAGGGATATATCGTACATTTGGAGGGATTTTGAGATCGACAAAGTTGAGGTAGGTAACAGGGAAAAGGTAAAGCGTGTGGTTTTGCACAACTTCACATACCGTTAATGACAACTAGATATGGTACCACATCTCTGGTTGTAGCCCCTCGGGTCAACAACTTTGAGATGTGGGCAGTAGTATCCAACAGAACCCACAAAGCTAACGTGTGACAATGGGTGACAGGAGGCAACAAAAAATTAAGAAATTTCTACAAGAAATATGCTCCACTTACCGATATCACAGGGACTCAATAACGGCTTGTTACCAAAGTTTCTACTCGTTTATGAACGATCCCTTACTGCCAAAGAAGAAATCGGCGAAATTTTAAATCCCGGTGTCAGCTATTCACATCGGTTCACATGTCTTGTTTACAAAAATGGTGGCGTTACCACATGCTTTGACAGCTGCAGTGACCTTCGGTTAAGTTAGGGACTGACATCGGAAATGCCCCGAACATTCAGTCACATGATTGTAATCTCTTCCCCAACACGCAATACAGTGTGTGCGTGTGTGTAACACGATACGCGTGCGGGCTGGTACGGCAAGAGAGACTCGTTTCTGGTCTTCGAAGTCATAGCCCAAACAAAAATAATAGCACATGTTTGATCATTGGACAAATCTACACTGAAGTATGCACGTTTTCCAGAAGTTTTACGCTATTTTTTGATATGCAATGGATTCTAAAATAAATATAATGGGACATATGGATGGCTGAGAGTCTACTACTACATGTGGATGCAGTATTGAAACGTTAAGTGCCGCCGACATGGGACTTTGCATTACCCAAAATTTGATGTCATTGGTTTTCATCAGGCTGGAATAGCTTTCGTTAAGTACCGTACCATACTTTCGCCCACTAAATGTAGTCTGCTAGCACGACTGAGATCAGTCCTTCAACAATGTGTCATTCACTGGTCGGTATCTCAGGTCTTGCAACGGAAGTATCAGTTTGACTTCAGATATAAGAGATGTCATTTCAAGTACCTCTAATAAGTGTATACTTACATGTTGTCTCACTTTTGCTAAGAAGTATCTTTTAAACGTTTACATCACTGCTATTATTGTCATTCTTCAGAAAAACTGACCAAAAGATGATATTTTCCAATCAAGTTCGGGTGGTTAGGGGTACTCCAAATTCTATTGGAGCCTAAGTCCAAAGCATCAACTCTACGGTGGTTTTTTGAAACCACTGTAAAGTTGATGCTGTTTTGGGTCAAACAGGGGTAAAACAGGGGTCAAGTGTTAAGGTATATACTTCCAGCCGTAGAGGGAGCGATTTCTGCGTGTGAGTAGTGCGTAAACACTTGATCTTGGGGTCATATCCGGTTTTGCGCAAGAACAAATCGCTCAGTGCGACTGGAAGTATATCCTGGGCTGCTTTCGACACCGTGTGTGACCCTTGAACCTTTGCTCTCGTTATAGCAGAAGTGCTAATTTTCAACTCAAACAAATCTGGCATTAGTTGAGGCAATTGACGATTCAAAGGACAATTTTATTGTTATGTTTGATTATGTGTTCAATGTAAGGATACATCCTGTTGGGGGAATTCCTATACATCAACCACATGCTTGATTAGCATCAGAAGTGTTTTCAGTAAGTTTTAAGCAGCGTCTTTGTAAGTGGGAATAAACAATGATTTGCACCAGTGAGCCTTATGTAAGAACTCAAACTCATAGCCTGTGATGGTAAGTTGACGTCAAGATAACGTCCAATATTAAAGGTATAGGTGTAAGGTGGCAAGTTACAATTATTGCAACTACCACTAAATATGACACGTTAAAGACATAATGTGAAGTTATAGCAGAACTAGGGGGAGGGGTAATCCAATAATCCTAAATTAAAGATTTTTGTTTTGCTCTTCTTAAAAAAATCTTAGATACATTTGACACACACTCCACATCCACCCCTCCCACACACACCCACACACACAGACTGACACATGAAACATGCTGCCCGTTAAGTCTTTAAAAGTTGAAATCAGCTTAAAACCCAACATTTGATATTGCCTTTTAAATTCCTGGCCAAGGATATACCGTAAGATATGCCCTGCCAGGATATAAGTCACGTTCAAATCAAAAGCTTAAAATGTTGCAAAATCCAGCATCTGAAAGTAAAGTAATGCAGGGTCTGATTGTATAAAACAGAGGCTCCATGCGTGAAATCCTGCAAAAGTAGATCTCTGACAAAGATTGTGCTCTTTAGTTTCCCAACATCTTACTCTTACTTTAGATGACAAGGAAATAAGAAATAAACTTACCATGATGATGTTCCTGTTACTGAGTTTGGCCAGCAAGGTGATCAGGATCAGCAATCACAACCAACAATCTAAAAATGACAAAACATTTAATGTTTGATGACCTATATTAAAATAACTTCAAAGTAATAATATAGGTCCAGTGTTTATTAATGGTCACAGAGCCACCCAAAAACATTTCACATATGTGGGTAATTAATTAGGTGAACACCCTTCAGCAGCTGCCGGGGCAGGGTGTGAGGGTGAGTGTGAAGGTAAGGTAAGGTTGAATATAACAACACCTCAACACAATTGTGTCATGATATTGTGCCATCGTGGTACTTTCAGTTACATATAAACATAAAATACATTTACTGAATATTTTATTTCTAATTCTATCATTATGAACAGTGAATAAAAAGGTCAGTTAAAGGTGCTTTTTCCGATTTTTGTCTATCGTGTTCTCTACTTGATATGAGAGCCTGACACTTGTACACACTGACTATTAAGTACCGTGGGAAACAGACTTGCGGTTTTGACGCTAGACGCGATAATGCATAGTGCAACGCCCTATTCACTACTGTGCTAATATTGATGGTTAACCACTAAAACGGTAGTTTTTTATCTATATCTTGAGAAAGAAATGGATTTGAAAGCTGAAATTTCAGGACAAGAATGAGAAAAATACGGCCTTTCATCTGATATCAAAATTTATACTACTTCCGGTTAATCCAAAGACGATCGGAACAAGCCCCTTTAAAATATTTCTACAATATATTTCGTTTCCCTTTTATATCATGTACTATTTCTCATTTACAGATATGTATGTCACAATTTTCCTAAGCTCAAATAAGACTAGTGAACTGTATAACTTCAAAAATTGCACAAACATACGGACCCAGTTCGTTTTTCCCCACCTGGGGTGTTGAACTGTACCAGAACCAGATTTGGATATATCAAATATCTATTCATAAAACATACACAAACAACTAATTGTGCCTGCCCAACTCGATGATTTTGTAAATTTATCGCAGTGTTCTCTGTAACTGACTGCCATGGCTGGTTGTTTATTTTCACGTCTTTACTAGTACTACTCACTCATCGAGTTGGGCAAAATTCATATCGAAATTCAAGGAGTGCAAATTTCCCTTTACTGTGCATTCCCTGATTTTACGCACTACGTCATTAGCGATGGAATGCCCCAGGCCTGTCACTGCCAGGAAGTGGAAATTATGTATCATAAGCAGAGGAATTAAATGCTGTATTTTTAACAGGAATCAACATCTGTTTCTTCAATAAATGGATGGATTAACATTAAAAGTCTTACTCTTAGTCTTACTCTTAGTGGAAAAGGGGTACGGGGATCGGGGGATGTGTGGTCAAGAAGTCTCATTTCCAGCGATTTTGGCATATTGATCGGTCCCTTTCTTGCAAATTAATATATGAAAGGGTTGTATATATTTCTGTTGCAAATTTGACAGTGGTCACTCAGGTATGAAGAATGCATGCAAACCATGAAAAATAGTGCTGCCAGCTCAAAATACATTTTAACAGTTTGTTTTCTCTCAGCTTCTGGGGCTTTGCCCCAAATCTCCACCAAAGCAGGTATAAGGATGGGTAACATTATCATTTTTGGTATATTTTCAGGGTAGTGGTTCAAACAGCCAGCCACATATCCCTACCCAAACCAAAAGTAATAGCCCCAGCCAGGTATCTACATCCATGACATCACTTTTGTGCCAGAGTCAGGGCTCTGAAAAATACAAAATTTTACATGCACAGGCTGACAGAGAAAATACTACATGCACAGAGCCAAAGTTACATAAAACCCCTCTAAATCGAGCATCATTGGCCAGAGTCTCAGTCTGCTTAAAATAAAGTGGTAAGTTCAAATTCGACAAATTTGGGCGCTCTTGCAAGCTTGTGCCACAAGCAGCGACTCCTCATTATTTACATGTAGCCCCACTGTCCCAGTACAGGTCCAAATTCGAAAAGCAGGGACAGTGGGGTATGCCTCACTATAAACCCTATAAACAACTATCATGCTATAGGCCCGGGCTATAGGCCTAAATGTAGACTACTCTACTCTCTCTTTGTTCGAAATATCTAACCGTAAATGGAACCCATTTACGGTTAGAAGCCTTTTTAACCTAAAATGGGCAGCCGAGTGTATTACGCAATCCAACATCATTTGCATGACATTACTGAAAATTATCTATGACTGAATTTGCCGGCTAAACACAAAATAATGCTCGCTCTTGTTACTATTACAGTTCAACAACTTACATATTGGCTGCTGGGACATTAATTTGTTTCATATCTTGGTTGATTCCGGTGAAAATTGTCACACTGCGAGTGACAGTTCAAGCTCATAATGGCATTGTTTCTATATTTAATTCTCTTTTGCTATAAGATTTGCTCTCTGTCGTTCTGTTAGCAGCGCCAATAATCCCGTAAAAAGGCACACTTTCTTCATAAGCGTACGCTCCTCACATTTCATTCATCAGTACTGTTATCAATGCTGATTTTGTTAATTTCAGATATTTGAGATCAAAATTTAAAAACATTGTTTATCTGTCACGTGGACCTGTGTTGACCAGGGAAGAACAACAATGGGAATTTACTCTGCCTGTCTGCCGATTCCCGTAAATTCATTTTCATGTTCATTCATCACACTCCGTTTTAGTTTAGAGCTTCCGCGGTTGGGAATATTACCCGAGCTTCGACAGCTAAGGGACATAACAACAGCCCCATAATGCAGTAGGCACACAGCAACCAGATCTGCTATGTCCGATGATGTATGAGGAGGCCATTAGCATTATGGCAGATAGCATTGGATGGCAGAACAAATAAGTTTGACGCATCGTCCAATTTCGGTGCCCTGTGGTGTCATCAATTTGCGGAGTCACAATTAGAGACCCTTCACATTTTCTTTCTTCATGTTCTTCGACTAACAATTGGGACGATTCCATTTGTGACAAAAGGGTTGAGCACAGCTTCGTAATATTTTAACTATCTTGTTGCACCTTTCAAGAGAATATAATTTGGTCTGGATACTTGTTCTACTGCTAAAATAATCTACTTTATGCTGTATTCAATTGCCAACGATCTATGGCACATACACATAGTTCAGTCCATCAGACTGCATTGTGGTCTGAAAAGCATCTGTCATGTCACATTTTCCAATGTCACAACAAACCATGATGAGGACATTCAGAAGGCAAGTTTTTCGAATTTGTAAATTGTACAC
>JAMKCH010008062.1:0-39476 GCA_023653785.1 Ophioderma brevispina
ATTGGATTGTTAAATTTTGTCTTACCCATGGCCACACTAACGAATGAATGACACATCAGTCGTCTTGATTTAAATAACCGCCTCGATGAATACACCTTTTTTTACCTAAGGCGGCGCGCATTGCATATGAGAAAAAAGAAAGTATCTTAGCACATGATCGCAGGTACCTATATACACCTGGCCACCTCTAAACACATACATTAATTTGTACACTAAACCGATTAGTGTATATGCAAAGCGTTAAGCGGCACCCACAGTATCTGGAAGAAGCGGAGGCAGCTGCCATTGCTTTCTATTGTTGGTACTGTAGGTTTTCTTTGTGTCGGCAAAACATGCGAGACGGTGAATTTCTAAAGATTACGTAACGTTTTGCCTCTCTATCTATATGAACCTCTTTGAGATTCTTGCCCGAAATAATGACGCAAATCAACTCAGAGAAGATGAGAAAGAAGGAGTTGGTCGACTGCTACTTCAAAAGATAAACTGTTCAAACCGCCTCTTCATCTCAATCCTTATAAATCCAATCGATTGGACAAAGACTTGCACTACTTCTGGAGAACTTACATACACCGGTCATTAAATCCCAGAAACATTCCACTTACCCAGTTTTCAAATCGTTATTGTCACGGGTCTATACACTATGTTTGTGACTCAGTACAGCGAAACGTACTCGCCCGCATCGTTATAAACAACTTTGACCCCCAATTCAAGTCTTTTGGCACTTTGGACCCTTTCTGACACAAAAAAGTAAGGGGGGGGGGGGATGGTTGAGATGTATTGAAAATGCATTTATCCAATCATTTAATCATATCATATTTCTCAGGAATTAACCCGGATATTGTATTAGGCTAAAATAATAACATCTTTTATTGACGCGCCCCAAAACCTTGAAATCAAATGTTGCTTTACCGAAAAAGGTTCGATTTGCTGTTTCTTCTTTCTTTAAAAAGTCCACTGATTTCCTCCTCAATTATTTCGCCAACGGATTAAATAAATACATCAGTCCTAACACCCGAGGAGTTCATTGCCAGCAGAGATCTTTTAGCTGCAACATAATGGCTATTTTAGTGGTAGTGTGTCAATTACTTCCTGTGTGTTTACTTCCTGTTGTGACTATGGAATGGCCAGCCCGTCCTAAACTGTAAGAATTCTAAACGCGTACCTTACACGTTTAAGATGCCACCTTACACGCTTTTTTAGAATATCGCGAGACACTTGAATTGGGAATCATGTTATGATAAGCTTGAAATCACATTCATCCAATCATCTTACACGTACTGCATGCACGACCAATGAAGTATAAGGTGATATTTCTTACAAGTTTAATGTGTCTGTTAGTATGGACGTATACCATTGATCGCGGTAATATCGACAACAACTCCCGATACGATAGCAGACTTGGCCAGTGCTGCCAATATTATTATCTTAAAAGAAAAACTAAAATATTTATTCTCACATTTGAAAATGTATTTTAGAAAAGTCCATCACATTTAGATTGAATTTATCCGTTGTAATTAAAAATTCCGAAAAGCCATAGATTATGCATTTTCCACCCCTCCTTTAATGTGTATTTTGTGAATTTTCTACCGCGTAGTAGGGGATCCATGGGTGGCAATATTTGAGGGAACCCTACTCAAGATACACTCAAAGGTTGAGATGTTTTTTGGACAATTCGAGGTGCTGATTCCGTAATATGCCCCTGCAAAATGTCCAAGTTGTGGAAAGTGGATTTTTAAAGGGCATTACCCGATTTTCCTTAGTTTTGTGTAAATATATAGCTTTATGAAACAGTGCAAGATCCACTAATTGACTAAAAGTGTTTAAGAAGTTTTTTTTGGTCCCAGTGAGGGTGCTTGATTTAAAAAGACGCCTTAAAATAAACCCATTGATGGAAGCTGGAATTTTTTTCAGGGAATTAACGGATTTTCCTTATTTTTTTAAATATAGCGTTATCAAACCATGCGCAATATCCACTTATTTGACAGAACGGTTTAAGAATGTTTTTATGTCAATTTGAGGGTGTTGATTTAAATATACCCCATACCCAAATCACCACCTGGGGGAAGTGGAATTGAAAGGGGCATTACCCGATTGTCCTTTCTATTTTTAAATAATTGTAGCAGTATCAAACAATGCCCAAGATCCACTAATATGACTTAAAGGTTTAGGAAGTTTTTTAGGTGAATTTGAAGGTGCTAATTTTTGAATATAACCCATACACAATACAGCCCACGTTGGTGGAAAGTTGCTTTTAAAGAGGGAATACTTAATATTCCTAGTGGTTTTTGAAAAAAGGAATATCAAGGGAATAGACGTCATATTTTCATAGAGGTTCTCTGGAGGATGTCTTGCCTTTATCATCATGTTCATGTAATTTTTGTCTAAAACTGTTCATTAGAATTAAAGGGCATTCTTCTATTGCCAAATTAGATTGAAAACTCAAATATTAACTAAGTTAGAGTTGTTATAGCGTTTAAGAATTTGTTTACTTCTTCTGCTCCAAATATTGTCCTTAATGTGAAGAGTTTCCAAAAAGGATCCGTAGTTTTCATCAGTTTCCAGAAAAAAATAATGTGTTTTTTTTCATACTTCAGTATTTCATTACTTGTTTAACAAGTTAATAATAATTGAACGAAAACTTTCAGAAAACTTGATTTCTAGTGTCTATAGTATTATTTGGGTATAATCCTATCAAACAATTTCTTTTTAGCACATCAAAGGCATTTTTACAAAAATATTCAATATTTGTTGTGACCCCATTGAAAAGGGATGCATCCCAGCTTTTTCATGCACCCACATTTCTGACTAAATTGGTATCCCCTCGGACAAAACTACACTCACTTTACCTGCTCATTATCTGTTTACTTTGTAAAATTTTTAAAACCATAATTATTTTCCGAAGGGGAATGAGGTGGTTCATTATTTCAATTGAACTTATTCTTATCCCGCCTTTTTAGAGAACCGTCACCTACCATCCAAATAATTATCTTGTTTAAGGATTATTATAATGCATTTAGAGTAATTCATCATTTCGAATAACAAAGGGCAAATAAGATATGTCCAAACAGTGTGACGTACCCAGCCGGGGGAATGGGTCAACCCAGTTAGAATTTTTCCCTTTTTCTTGCCCCATGAAGCAAGGTAGGTACAGTTCATTGAGGAATGTGTGCCCCCCATGCTTTTCCCCTGCCTGTCCTGCTCCCTCCCCAAATAAAATGTCTGGTTACACCACTGGATAACAAAAGGGATCTCAAAGGTTCCAGCCGAAAAAAATCATTTTGGTTGAGTGGTTCTCAAGATTGTCCACTGAACCAATACGTCAGCAAAACAGACTTGTCCACTGAGCATCATTTTTCTTAGGAGCATCAGTCAACAGCCGTTTTTTTGGAAAACCACTTCCGACTGCTCAAGACTGGTGCCGATGGCCAATTTTCGAAATCGTGATGCAGTTTGTTTTTTTCATGTGTATTTGGGCAGGTCTGGGACTGTTCTGGTCAATCTTCTGTAGTCTACCGATTTATTTGCTAGAAAACCACTTCCAGAGGTTCAAGACTGGTGCCGATTGGCCATTTTTTTCGAAATTCGTGAGTAATTTTCCTTTTTCAGGTGTCGTTTTGGCCAAGTCCTTCTGTCAGTCTTGTTGGTCGGAAACGCACAGTGGCAAATTTGAAAAAAAAACGGCCACATTTTTTCTTGCGCTTAAAAAACGTGGCGGTTTTTGGAATGGGGTCGGCTTGAACACATGAGGTTGGGAAGCGGTAGCCGATGAATTGGTGCGCATCATGAGTGGTTGTGTTGCAAATGGAAAGTGGTCGGCAAGAGTCTGCTCCTTGTTAAATCGGACACTGGACATGTTAACGGCGACTAAACTCGGCATACAGAAGGGATAAGTCGCGACTTGCCGCAGTCTTGACAGCAAGTGTCACAACCTGTGCTGTCATGTTAAGGTTGGCACGATAGGAACTGATACAAGTGCCATGCTTGATCCTGTGATTTTCTGATGCTGCCTATACTACTATGCTATGCGATTGAGGCTAGTATTCTCTTGTCTTGTAAAGTTTGTAAGTGTGAACACGACTGCAGCTGATTTTGAAAAAACTTAGTCTTGTGTAGGTTGGGTAGAGGTCGCGGGTGTTTCTTGTGGGGGACTGTACCTTTATCTGGCGTCAGCAATTCGGTAGGTCCAATCGACGAGCAGCTTGACAGCGGACATGTCACAACTTGTGCCGTCCGTTTCAAGGTCTGCGATGATCGGGGAATGACCACGTGGCGTCGCCAATTAAGCATGATTGATCTTGGTGTCTGGGCTGTCACGTAAGCTAGGCGGTTCAGCACATATTGTTACGTGATGTCGGGAGGAAACTCGCATACTAATCATCCTTGGTCAGGATAAAAATGGTAAAAGTGTGAACCAAGGACTGTTACTGATTTTGAAAAAAAAAAATCGTGGTCTTGTATAGTCGGGAGAGGTTCGGGGCGGGAGGAGCTTCTTCTGTGTGACCGTACCTTGAGGAATGGCAAATCCCCAATACCCAAAGCGAGCAGATCGTGTCCTACCACCCCCACCCCCCCACCCCGCCCTGACATAGTAAGGGACAGAATTAGCCGGACAATTGCGCGTATGTAAAGGTTGTATCAGCGCGGCGAGGAGTGTGATGCGGTTTGAATGCGTCGTATGGACGCGGAGTTTGTTCGAACAAAATATGATTTAAAAGTCAAAACATGCCCTGATTTGAGTTAGGTTTTCCACGCACGGACACAATAATTCCCGCAAGTAAACTTGCGATCAATAAGCTTTAAATGTTCAAAGAATATTCTTCACGGCCTACATTTGTTCTCCACTGTCAAATTACGTCAGACGCGCAATTGGTCACCTATTCTGTCCCAGACTATAGTACAGCTGCATGCTATGATTTCAGATGTGAAAGCCCCATGTGGCACAAAATTTCTGTGTACTTAATCATTCCATCATGAAATACCCATGGACAGGTCTGCAATTGTGCAAAAAATTTGGCAGATCAGAGGCACTGAAAAATGAAGCCCATAACATTAAAGACATTTTACAGTTTCCCCCTTTTCCCGGTGGTGGTGGTGGTGGTGGGGGGCACTCAAGATAGATCCTCTTTTCTAACTTTTGTTTATACCACATATGACCCCTTGGTGCTGCTGACTTGTCTTACCTTTTATACTCAATATACCCATTTCTTCGTTTCCTGTGACCACCTTTTTCACAAGTTTCCTTAAAAGTTTCCACTGTTTTAAACAATTTATTTTAAACAGTCCAAATTCAAAATTGCACACGCTACGCGCACATTTTGACAATTTTATCAGTTTCATGGCAACAGTCAGTTTTATATTCATGCAATTTGAACTCTGCCAAGAGACGCAATGTTTCTATTTGAACTTTCATTGCTGTTACCGCGAATGGGCCCCTCTTAAATGTACATTATGAATGACACCCATTCTTATTCAGGCTATGTACTGAAGACCTCTTCTTTTTTGGTTACATATTTTACATGAAAGGCCCCTATTAGATAGGTAGTGCACCCGTACTTTTAGACTGAAGAATCATGACCTGGAAACTTCAAGCAAAATCAATACTCGTTTGTTATCACGGAAAAGAGCGTGTAACTAAAAGGCTGCCCTCACTTGAAAGACAGGACTGGCGTCAAGTACTTATTTGACATGTCAAATTAGAACTTATGTTTTAAAAAAAATTATTAGTGCTACTATTATTCGTACTGATGCTGTCAGTTACCAAGTTGTCACCATCCATGTGTAAAGGATTTAAGGTGCAAAAATTAAAAATTTTTTTTTAACAAATTTTAATTACCCACCCTGGTGCTGTATTCACTAGCTCTTAATCGGGCAGTACCCTTTAATAATTTAGTGGTAGAGGTTTCATAAAAGTTTAATAAAAAATCAAAACCCAACACAAAAAATTGTTAATAGCCTGACCTTTAATGTGCCATTGGAAACTTTTCTTGAAGATGTGTATACTTGTATCAGATAAAAACGATAGTTTAGTTCATAAAATCGGGTTAGTGTCCCCTTTATTAAAACAAGAATTTCACCACTTTACACCAAACAGCATTTTGCATGCAGCAGATTGAACTCAGCACCCTCGAAATGACCTAACACACCTCTCAGATCTTTTAGTTGGTATTTGAGTAGGGGAAACCTATTGAGCCTTTTAGGCTTGTTGGATCCCCTAGTAGCGGGCGGACGAAGAATAACTTTTTAGGCATTCATCTTTGCCCAATCGTGTCTCGATGGAGGCGCTTCAAAAAATATTCAGCAAAAGGAATCTGATCGATCGCGCAACCACTAAAGACGGGCAAAGATGACCTTTACACGCGTAAGATACAAGTTAATTCGTGTAAGGGTGTACACGAACAAACCTACACGTTTTTGAGCCACTTGGCATATCGATACACGCATTAGAGATCTTAGAGGGAAGGTTGCATCTTAAACGTGTAAGGTTACACGTAGAACCTTACACGTTTTTAGGACTACTTGGCCATTCAGAAGGCCCATAGCTTGAGGCGGTGAAACATTACTTCTAAAGGGCCAATCGAGGGCCCTTGACGTTTAACAATAGTAATCCTGGGTAGTCGGATTGCAAAATCGAGCCATCTCTTTCTTTCTCATTTCTAGATCAAATCAATTCTATTTCATCTCACAGAAAAAATTACAATTCAAAATACAATATCTAATACATGATAAACCATAATGTTGAATGAGATGAGGACACTGCAAACGCATAGCGTGGGTTGCAGTGCCCTGAAACTGTAGGTTCCAGTTAGTGACTACAGAATAAAGGGGGGATTCGAACATTCTCCGAATTGTACCTTAATATTATGTAAAATGCAAAAAAAAACAAATAAAAAAATGTCGTAAGTGCCCGAAATCCCGTTCAAATTCCAAAAATATTAATAAAGATTACATCCACTATGCTTATTTCACACGAAGGGACCGGATCTGTTAAACAGTCCAAAAATAAATACATCCTTGTTTCAGCCACAAAAGCCTTGAATGAGCTACTGACAAATAGAGAGGAGATTGGCTGTTTCTTTCGAAAAAAAAAAAAAGTTCAAGGTTTTCTAAACTTCGGCAAAAAATTGCCACCTCAGTATCGGTCAGAATGACCCAGAGTTCCCTGCCAACATTAATATTTGCTGGAAAATAGTTAGTCTTGCCTGGAGGTCAAGTGTTGATGGCGGTTGTTTGAACAGATACCGAAACTTCCAGTCCACGCGGCCCCTTGAAGTTTGCAAACAATTGAGGCGGTTGGATTGGACACACCGACTTCATAAGGTCCTGTAAATCTTGGTTGATGGTTCAATCAGGAGTCCATTATCTGGTGAGACATCGACGGATTATAACATCGTCAGTGAATTCCATGTAAGTTTGCACCAAAGAGGTTGATATAGATAGAGAGCAAAAACGTTAAGGAATCTTAGAAATTCACCGTCTCGCATTTTGCCGACCACAAAGAAGAAAACGAAGTACACCAATAGAAGCCAATGGCTGCCTCCGATTCTTACACATACTGTGGTTGCCGCTTGCATATACACTAATCGGTAGTGATTACAAAACTAATGTATGTGTTAGAGGTGGCGCACAGGTGTAATAATTAGTGTACCTGGATATTGTGCTCAGATACTACTTTGTTTCTCATATATGCATGCGCGCTTAGGTGAAAAGCTGTATTCATGAGGCGGGTTTATTTCATGTCCAAGACGACTGACGGTCTTTCATCGTTGTGTGGTCATGGGTAGTAGGACAAAATTAATTCACCCAATAGACCAAACATCCAACCTAACTGATATATGCGGATTGTGTAATCGACATTGCATTATGTGTGTATTACAAGACTCCAATACTAATAATTATTCCGGTTGCATATTTCAAAAATGTCAGCACCCAGCACGGTACGACTGGTTTTGAATGGGGTTCACCCCCCTGGTTCGATCACAACAAAACGCGTACAGCAAACCTGAAACTTCAATTTATATCAATCGTTAATAGAGCACAAAAGTCAGTTTTGTCGTTTCTATGTTACTCGCGGGTACAATGCACCAAGAAAGAGCAAGCTATCCAGCTATGTAACATACCATGAATTCCAGAAATGCTGTCTAACATTCAGGTGGCCATAAGACCCTGGTATTTATCCATGAGGGTAAGAAAAGGTTTATATTGGTAAACATTAAGTATATGGTAGTTCATGGGATATAATCACAGCTGAATAAATTAATAGACGCCTGCTCAGCGAGAACAGAAGCCTGACTCAGGGACATGACGTCACACTTACATCGTCTGCATAACCGGATCTATTTTATGAAAGCCTGTTGCGTTTTGTGACCACTGGATATCGGTGAAGTAAACTACCATTTTACATGAAACACTAACCCTGCAGAAAAGGTAGCGGAATATTGTCGGAACAAAAAATAGGCGTATTCATTCCGGCTGTGTTATGTCGAAAATTGCCGCAAAAGGTGAATTTGATCGACAGGTTGGGGACGCTGCGTCTTCGCTGCCAGAAGGTCATCGCAGCTAAATTTACCGTGGACGGTTTGCTAAACACATACCCGCAATGACACTAAAATCCCTTCCGAAGTGTCAAGTAAATACAAGAAAAAACTGGGAGTCCACGTATGATTTGGCGGGGTTGATAAGATTAACTAAACAATTGTACTGATGTGTCATTTGGTACAAGTTGTCACCATCCATGTGTAAAGGTTTAAGGTGCCGATAATATTCACCCACATCGGTGCTTTACTTCACTAGCTTTTAAATCGTGGCCGTACCCCTTTAAAATATTAGTGGTAGAGTTTTCATACAGTTGTAATAAAAAATCAAACAAATTTAATATCCTGACCTTTACTGTGACATTGAAATTTTTTGAAGATGTGTATACTTGTATATAGTAAAAAAAGATATGGTTACATAAAACGGGATCGGTAGTGTCCCTTTAAACAAGAAATTTCAAACTTTCCACCAATCTTATCAATTTGAATGCAGCAGCTTTGAAACTCAGCACCCTCGATTGACCCCCCAAAAAACACTTCAATCTTTTAGTGTATTTTGAGTAGGGTTCAACCTATTTGAGCCTGTAGGCTGAGGGATCCCTAGTAGCGGGCGAGCGAAAGAAAACTTTTTAGCAGTCATCTTTGCCCAATCGTGTCTCGATGGAGGCGCAGGCGCATCAAAAATATCAGCAAGGAAATCTCTCGTATCGCGCAACACTAAAGACGTGCAAAGATGAAACCTCGTACACGAGTAAGATACTGTACTCGTGTACGGTTACACGACAACCTTACACCGGTTGTTTGAGCCACCTTGGCCAATAACTTACCAGCATAGATTGCAATCTCTAGAGTGCTAATGGTGATGCATCTTAAACGTGTAAGGTTAAACGTGAATCTTACGCGTTTTTAGGACACTAGGCATTCAGGAACGGTCAAGCTTGAGGCGGTTGAAAACATTACTTAAAAGGTCCAACGAGTTGGCACCTTCCTTGAAGTTTCTTAACAATAGTAATCATGGGTAATCGGATTGCAAAATCGAGCCATCTCTTTCTTTCCATCTCTCTGATCAAATCAAAATTATTTCATCTCAACATAAAAAACAATCAAATACAATTATAATAATAATGATAAACTTAATGGGAAATGAGATGAGGACACTGCTTAAACGCATAGAGTGGGATTGCAGTGCCCCAGAAACGTAGGTTACAGTAGTGACTAAAGAATATGGGTTGGACTTCGAACATTCTCGAATTGTACTTACTTATTATGTAAATGCCAAAAAAAATATAAAAATAAAAAAAAATGTAGTAAAGTGCCCAAATCCCGATTCAAATCAAAATATTAATAAATTATACATCCACGTATGCTATATTTCACACGAATGGTCCGGATCTTTTCAAACAGTCTCAAATAAATACATCCTTGTTGCAGCAAAACAAAGCCTCTTATGAATAGCTTCTTACCTGAAAATTAGAGAGGAGATTTGGCTTGTTTTCTTTCGAAATAAAAAAAAAAGTTCAAGTGTTTCAAACGTTCGGCCAAAAAGCCAACCATCCGCTGTCGGTCAGAATGAACCCAGAGTTCACTGCCAAACAGATATATTTGCTTGGAATAGTTATCTTGCTGATGGTCACAGTGTGAGGCGGTTGTGAACAGATACCTGAAAGGTCCAGTCAGCGGGCCCTTGAAGTTTGCAAAAACATTGAGGCGGGTGGACACATTCCGTAAAGGTCCCCTTGGTTACAATCTTGTTGATGGGTCAATCAGGATTCCATTATCTGCGTGATACATCGACGGATTATAAGATCGTCAGTGAATTCCATGCTAAGTTCTCACCAACGAGGTTCTATATAGATAGAGAGGCAAAACGTACCTAATCTTTAGAAATTCCCCAAAACCGTCCTAGCATTTTTTGCCGACCACAAAGAAAACAGGAGTACCAACAATAGAAAGCAATGGCTGCCTCCGCTTCTTCCACATACTGTGGGTGCCGCTTTGCCTATACCACTAATCGTCAGTGATAACAAAAATAATGTATGGTGAGAGGGGCAGGTGTAATCATAGTGTGTACCTGGATCATGTGCTCAGATACTCTTTTATCATTAATCATGCGCGATTAGGTGAAAAAAGATTGTATTCATTGAGGCGGGTTATTTAATCAAAGACGACTGGATTCACGGTTGTACATTCATTCGTGGTGTGAGTCAGGGGTAGGACAAAATTTAACCACCCAATAGCACCCAACATCCAAAAACTGTGATAATTGGCGGATTGTTGGTATCGAATTGACATTAGGTGTGGATACCGCAACAAACTAATAATTTTCCGCTGCAAATATTCAAAATGTCAGCACCCCGCACGGAAAAGACTGTTTTGAGGGTTTCACCCCCCTTGGTTCTAACAACAAACACGTACAGCAAACCTGAACTTCAAATTTATATCAATCGTTACTGAGCACAAAAGCTCAGTTTGTCGGTCAACTCGCGGTACACTGCACCAAGGAAAAGGGCTAGCTATCCAGCTATTAACATACCATTGGATCCAGAACCAGAAAATGCTCGGAATACAAAGGTGGGCCTGATTTAAAATTGAAGACATTGGTATTTCTCCCATGGGGTACAGAAAAGATTTTATGTAAAATCATTAAGGCATGGTCGTTCATGGATCTAACTCAACGAGCGTGAATATAATTAGAGCGCTGCTCAGCGAGAAAATAAAGCCGACTCAGCGAGCCATGACCATGACGTCCACACTTACATCGTCTGCATCACGATCTGATTTTATGAAAAGCCGCGTGTGACCACTGGAGATCGGTGTTAAACTACCATTTTACATGAAACTAACCTTGCACGAAAGGATAGCGGAAATACGTCGCGAACAAAAATAAGCGAGGCTGTTATGTCGAAATTGCCGCAAAAGGTGGAATTTTTGATCCGACAGGGGGGCTTGACGCTGCTGTGCTTCTGCTGCCAGCGATCATCGCCATCTTTAAATAGACGTTGCCGTTTGCTAAGACATACCAGCAATCGTACACTAAAATCCCCTTCGAGTGTCAAGTAACAAGAAACTGGGAGTCCACGGATGATTTGGCGGCCTTGATAAGATTAACTAAACAAATCTGTGAGTTTTAGAAATAACTTTTACGTGTTTCAGACCTTGTTTCTTTACATAACTTAAGTATTGACCACAAAGCAAAGAAATCCCTGAATTCTGCAAATTCATTCAGGAAATTGTTCTCTATTTTGGTGCCCAAAAAACTGGCTTCATGCCCGGCACCAAAATGCACACTTTACTGCATGAATTTAATTGATTTAGGCTTGTTGTCCGCTTCATTCATTTCAATGAAAAACAGTGGTAATATGAGGATTGTTTATGAAAAGTAATAAAAATATATATCTTTACATTAACGACGATTTCTGTGAAACAAAAATACATTTTCTAAAAATAATAGTCACTTTGGTGACGTATTCTATTTGGACTTATTCAGAGCACGAGGTTAGGTTAGTTGTAAACAAACGGGCAATAACCCTGCCAACAGTACGGCGCTCTAATTTATTCAAGCTCGTGGATCTAATGCAGTGATAACAACGTTCTCACGAAGAGCGTGCCAAAACCATCCTTATCAATTAAGGGCGCTAATCATTTTTTCTCATCCGGATTTCGAAATTCGTCCCTCTTATAGGCACCGTGCTTGTAATACGCGATTTTACGGTATCTTTTCATCGTTCTCTTCTTCTGTTGATTTCGCTAATTTCAGCCCTAAGTCGGGCAAATTATGTAAATTAGCTGATTTTACGCGCTGGATCGATTGTTCTGGTACGCCACTTGTGATAAAGATGCAATCAAAATGAAATGACGCAGTGACGTAATTGCAATAAAATATGATTACTTGTTCGTGGGATTGAAATACCTAGTGGCTTAGTACACTCGAAAATAACCACTACATAGCATCCCATACATGGTACGGAATAAAACCCCCCAGAAGCATAAATAGCAGGCAAGAAAAACCTTGGTGTACTGTCATTTAAACAAATGCACACTTGTCATATTTCTCTTTAGGGACCCAAACAGTTTTCTATTGCGGTAATGTGTGAAATTCAATCTGAACCGAGTTATCTTATAATTTGAGTAACTATTTGTCCAAGGTCTGTTCTCACACAGAACAGATTGGCCAAAAAGAGCTGAGCGTCAATTAGGAACGATATGTGGGCCCTTTAAATGTTTTTAAATACACGACCCAACAATAATGGGGGAACTACCTGTTGTTAATAATTTGACCAGGTCTCTGGAAAAAACCATCAACTGAGGCACCAGAAGTTGGAATTAAATACGGGCAGCTGTGCAGTATTTATTAGCAAAGGCGTCCATTGTAATTGAGGCCCCATGCACTCTATGATCGGAAAAATATCGGGAATACTCGCAATGGTCAAAATCAATTCCCCTGTTTAACTTAGCTGCTTTAGTATTTACATCCTTTATACCCATTGTACTGACAATACGTGGATACAGGTTTTCCGTACAGCACAGCATCCGGTTGTCGGTTAGAAAATGCTGGATGAACTTATTTAATTTCATAAACACGTTCTTGAAAATAAAATTCAATGGTGAATACATACGCTATAATGCCATACTACTGTCTCAAGCCGTACTATAACGAGGGTACCAATGGCAAAGAGAAAAAATACTTAGACATAATGACACGGCCTGAAATGAATTCCACAGATTGGATGTTTGCATTCTTTAAACTAACAAGCTTCAAAGACAATTCTTGCCACGGAAAATCAGCGTTTGTTGTTTTTTAACATCATTGCCATAATTTGAAGTGGTTTTAGCATGTTTGGAACACAAAATTGCACTCAGACATTATACTCGAGGCTTGTAGTAAAATTTAACACTCAAGTGCCCGGGGGGGGGGGGTCCATAGTACCCCAAATTGGGTTTTTTTTTTGCGATTTCTGGTTACGCAATCACATTTTTTCAAGGAGTTTTTGCTAATTGTCTGATTATGAATCTGCTTCTCCTGATACAAAAAAAAAACAAAAAAATTAAATACCGCCCAAGGCTTCATTAAAAGAATTAGTTTGGGTCCCTAGGACCCCCCCCCCCCCTTGGGCACTAACGGAAGTGAAAAAATCAAGGATATTTTATAACAAAAAATTAAAGTAATTAAATCTTGGGATTTATTTGCTTAGATAATACCGTCGGGGTAATTAAGAATTCATAATTAATAAATACTTAAATCAAAATAACCTTATATTGTGCTAGCCTCAATTAATTTTGTCATGCCGTGCTCCTATGGGAAAAAGAAGGCGATTTTGAAGTTCTGAGCAAAAAATACAAGATGGTATAAATTTGGCTATATTTGCAAGATTATTTAATTGGTTATTCAAAGTAGATTCTTAAGAATATTTGGTTCAAAACCTTATATTGGAGTAGTTGCTGAGGATGGAAATTGCTAAACACTACTTTTCGAAGAGGGACAATTTCAATTGGCCATAGGTCATAGGTCAAGGTCGGGGATTTTCATTTTTATTGTGGTTATGTTTTGGGTTCTTACGTGACTCCCATTTTCTTGTGTTAGTTGTCATGATCAAATTCCCACGGGAAAGTGGTGTTCTGGGTTGGATCCGAATTAGGAACCCCCCCCCACCGTTGGCATAACGGAAAGTTATTTTTAGAAACCTTATACATATATCAATTGCCCCTTGAGCTGAATGACTGCGTGATTTTCAAGTTTGATAAAATGCTTGCTGTAGCAATGCCAGCCATCCTGACTGTATGTGGTAGTGACCAACAAGGGAAAATAATATCAGGACGCCTACCTTTTACAAATGTAAAAAACCAAATTGTTTTGCAAATTCATTTCGTAAGGCTTTATTTCATTGTGCTGAATAGTCTTGCCTATCTATTGTGTCTTTCAACATTTCCAAAGTTGCATTGGATTGAAATTTAAGGTGTTGGTTTTTTTCGAATTCACCAGCAGATTATCGTCGCTATATTAATCCACGAATCGGAAATTCTACCGAATTCCATCCCTCAATGCATAGACGATGGGAACCCATGATCCAGCATCCAATCTCATTAGCCTCTGCACTCAATGAAACTGTCTAAGGTTAAGTCTCAGTAACTCTCTATTCACGCTCCATTTGGTCACCGATCGATACAATACTTTGGGTTGTCAGTATCAACTTTATCTGTTGTTCCTAAAATCTAGGGGGAGAACGGAATGGAATAATAAAAAATGGCCACTGCACTGCCTTCATCTCTCTCCCATGGGAGGGCTTTTACTACTTCTTAAAACTTGACCAGCCTTGTCTGAATCGTAAGCCACTTGCACGGTGCTCCAGGCTCACAAGCTGTGCAACTTGGCGTCGGAGGAAACATGATAACCTCTGGTAAAAGAACAATACATGAAAAAAAGGTTATTCACACGTACAATCGCCTTTTTCCAAAACCATATAGCTCTTTAAAGACCCCAACTGCCCCTGGCTTCTCTTGGGGATCATTTCACCATGACTCTGTTTTGGTATTCAAGAGTGGAGACAATTTTAGATTTCAATTGTTTAATTAACCCAGGTAGTACGCGCGCTCCGTATTGAAGTTATTTTTAGGTTGAAGGCTCGCGTTCCATACCGAGTTTTGCTACTTTCGCGCGGGCCTGACAACGTGAGTCTCGTTGCGTATGACGTCGTTCAGCGGGGTTGGTTCGATTGTTTTCACTGGGTATGGCAGTCCTTTCTGTTGTATTGAAGCCCGCAAGTTTTAACCGGTAAAGATCGCGAAGTTGGGTTAAAAGTGACCTTAAATGATTAACGCTGTTAAGAATGAGAATCAAAGGTATGATTTTGGGAACCAGGTACTCTCTTTACGACGAATGCAACCCTGCGGACACCATATTTTGCGTGGAAGAACTCGGCCATCCGGAATCTTTCTTCCCACTCAAAATAATTGGTATCCGCCCCCTCTTGGTTTCAAATTCGTCGTAAAAGAGAGTACGGTTTCCCCAAAATCATACCTTTACTCTAAATATGACCCACCATAGGCTGAGAGGGATTTTTTCCCATAAGAGAACTAAAGACTCTAGGTGTCTGACAGGGAATTTAAAGATTTCTGAATGGAGATACATGCTAATCTGAAAACTGTTGCGATCCAAAAACTGAATAGTACCTGTACTAACACCCAAGTTAGTAAAAAGTCAGCAAATCTTGGAAGGAGACAACGCAGATTTGTTAGGACAAACCAGAACTCAAAAGATAATTATTTACAATACAACAATATGGAAGCATTGTGCACTCTGGTTCAAAACAGCACGCGCCCAACCGTCATCTAAAACAAATAATAACAATCCGATAGCTTCTCCAAATATTTACTAAGGACGGAGCCATTGGTAAAAATCTATAAGATGCAGGAAAAACACAAATTGAAGAAACGTGTAAAGAAAAATACCCTGTTTGACCATCCAAACATCCCATGGAAAATAAGGAACTGGTGGGAAATGGGAAAAATGCCTAGCTAGATGTGTATATTTCCGACTTCTTAATCGAAGCTAAATACACGACCACCTTTATGAAAAGGAATCTAAAGCACTTATCAGTCATCAAAACCTTTTTTTGCTTTTCCAAAAACAAATTGTCTTATTACCTGTGCTTTGGATGGAAACTGAAAGTGATTAACAAATATGGTAAACAAAAGCTTAAAGGGGCATTTAGTTATCCTGCACATTTATTTTTGGTTTATGCTTCACTAGATATCTCTCAAAAACAAGGTCTTTTCCAAAATTTCCTTTGCGTCTGATGTTGCGTTTGATGTTTACGAGTGCAATTAGTTGTATTCGCGCGGCCCCATAGGCCCAAATGTGTTATAATCTGTCCGTTTACGGAGAAAATACAAAATTACGAATTTCTTCCAGACTAGATCGAATTTCCAATAAGATTAGGCACCACATACTATACTTTTGGGACCACGGTTAAGATAATACCGTGTGTCCAAAAAAAACGCAACACTGGTGGCAGGCGCCATAAGTTTGAAAAAAAAAAACACGTGACTACTTATTCTTTGGTGAGTAAGATGGGACAGTTAAACCCAATGTCCCTGAAAAGTTCATAAAGGTGGAGGTCACCATATTTTTAAGATAGGACCCCAGAAATCAAGTAACCTGCAGGGACCCAGTTAACAAAACTTGAGGCGCGATTAACTACAGATACAGCACTGTTCATTTTGCGCCCAGAACCACTAATAGGGAATCTCAAGTTCCAACACCATTTTCCCTTTTTAAGATATGTGCTGCAAACAAATATTAACATATAAATTTCCATTGAATAATAAACAGCTAAAACCACCATGGTGCTGACACACTTTTCAAAGATCGAATTAGGAATGTATGATCAACCAACTATTCTTATGCATATAAGACTGCATTGGAATAGAGCTAATCATTCATCATCATTTGATCATTTGTTACGTCACACAAAGAGTTATCTAAACCAAAAAATTGAATGAATATAATGATATTGTTATTGAGGTTTATGTTAAAAACCGGGTTTACTTTCATAAGTTGAGAATGGAACCTATTTGTAGTAATAAGCAAGTTGCAGACCATGCATGTTATGTAATGTGGAGTTTGTATATGACTTTGTCATAGTTTTTATATCTTCTTGAACATATTTTATCACAATACATTAATGTTTTAATTAATGTTTTTGTTTATTATAGTTTCAAATACATCATCATGTAAATGCCAGTCTTTGATCCGGTAGAAGTTGTTCTGCAATATATTTTGACAAGGTAAATGTTGATTGCAGCAATATTGTATTTGCCATTCTTTCTTTCATTTCCAGTCTTGTGGTTAAGCAGCTCCTCATTTTTTTCGTAAAATGGGTTCTGCGGGTTACTTGACTGTTGGGGTAATATCTTAAAAATTATTTACTTCTATCTTATGATTTTTTCAGGAATATTAGCTAACAGTCCCATCTTACCTTACATAAAGAATAAGTAGTTACGGGGGGCTTTGTTCAAAACTTATGGCGCCTGCCACCAAGTGTTGCGTTTTTTTGGGACACCCCCAACGTATAACAATCTCAGTTTCCTTCGAGTAAATCGGGTGACGATGCTGTGGATCACGAAACGGCCCCTTTAAACTCTCAAAGCTCCCAAGCGTTCTCTGATTGTTTCGATCAACACGGAATGGTTTATGCATATATATTGTTCTACGCCATACTAGAGTGAGTTGAATAAAAAGGCAACATGTATCCAGAGGCAATCATCTCCAAAACTTCTGAATTTGAACTTTTCATCTATTTAAAATGATTCTGTAAATATGGCCTAGATTCTTATTTTTCTCAATGATGCGTCCATAAAGCCACGATTCAGCAAAATTGTCATATTCCACCAAAATACGCCACTTAAAGTTTGCGCTAAAAGGTAGGATTTCTTATTTTCATGCGTTTTTTTTCAGTTCTTATGATGTCAAAATTGGCTAGTTTTCATTAACAGAGAGGTTTAGATCTCTATACAGGATATTTCTTTAAATGTACTAAAATTATTCTTGGATGATGTCAACCACTACTCCCTACCCTCCAACTTTAACGGCATACCCTGACCCCGGGTTATTGGTGCTCCCTTCACAATCTTTTTACATATTTAGGGGAAGAGAAAGAAAGAAACTCTTCGCCGAGTAAATACATAAAGAAAGATGTAAAATAACTATTTTACCCAATGGACTCTCACCACGTTGACAGCTATGGGCGCAGCATCTTGCTGCTGTTGACATTGGATATGTTTGTTGTGGGGCAATCGCTTCTCCAAGTCCCTGGGTACCCACACGGGAATCTGTCAGCTGTGGTCACATTGTGTATGACTGCGCGAAATTAGCCTAGCATAAAATTTTCTGTAAAAGAATCAAAAGGATCACAAGGATTGTACAACTGTATTCCGTAAAAGAGTATTTAATACATAGTCACTCCTCATGAATATCTACATCAAGGACACACCCACTGGTGATGGGCGGCGGCCATCCCGCTAAGAGACGAAATTATTGTTGCGGTATACTGACGAAGAAAAGCGAGCCGCTTGCTGTTTCTCCTATTTGAGGGTGCTCTATGCGATGGAATATTTTCATCGTCCGGTCGCTCGCAAAATCTCCGACATGTGAGGATATTATAAAACTATCCGACTCCCCCCCCCAAAGTAAAGTTAGAGATGTTGTTATCGTTTCATAGATTTTTAAAAATCCTGAGCATTAAGTAAATTTGAGATAAAACTTGCACACATGGATTATTGTGGCAATTTAAAAGCATTAGAACTGTGATGTCCGGAATAAACATGTATCCCGTGGTGTTACTGTCCATTTAATTAGCTTAGACCCTCGGGTTTTTAATTAATAAATTAGAGAGTATTAGTATCGGGAGAAATCGTGAAAGGAAAAGTTGATATTCCTCTAATTACCCCAACCAGATTTTGAAGGTGGGGCCGTGCTGAAAAGTATTCTTCACACCCAATTCTATTAAATTTCTGCTATTTTTGGCAATCAACAGCAAGAAATCAGAACCAACAGAATATTCATAATGACGCATAAAATATTTTCCAGGAATGTTCCATTATAATGTAGGTGTGTTTTGTAAAACGGACATCGCTATGTAACAGTAGAAAACATTGACCGATATCATCAACAATGCTTTGTATAAATAGACGTTTATGTTTTATTCACGGAGTTTGAAGGTAGTCAATAATTGCCCTGATCAACTTTTGTGTTATTCATTGTTTGTGTTATAGATTGATGTGACATCAATGTTAAGAAAATAGAACCTGGTTTACTGAAGTTGATCGAGGTGCGAGAGGACATCACATTACAGATGAAAAACACTCTTCAAGGGCTATTTATACCAGGCTGATTGAGTGCGAATTTAAAAGCACAAGCCTACAAGGTGCTCACGCATACCGGCGGACGTAAATTTGGTTTCTTGCCGGTGGTGATGTTACATGGCCACATTGTCTATACAAAAAATTGTCGCTTCAAAAGAAATACAATACAATACATGTCCTTTAGAGAAGATAGACAATATGAGCAGGTTACCGTCCGACCAAGGTCTTAAAGACACTATCAGTGATCATCCCGAAAGATAAAAAATATTTAAAATGTGAAGGAATAGCTTAAAGTGAAGGATAAGCTGGAGGACCCCTTAGGTATAAAGTGCCAACTGAAAAGTTTGACAGAAAAGAAAGAAACCAGAAATAATTCAGAGGATGAATCCCCATTCAACCCCCCCCCCCCCCCCCCCCCGCTAATTACGTTGTAGTATTTCCGTACGGGACAGTAATGACGAAAATATCCGATTTTCGTCCATATTAGGTGCTTCTAGATTTATCACTTGCGGGTGATGTTGGATACCTATACTTGTTCCAAAAAAAATGCAAATAATTCTGATTTTTGATGATTTTTTTGAATTTTCTGATTTTAGCAATCACTGATAGTGTCTTTAACTGGGCCGCCGATTAGTGGGTATCGCTTCATCGATAGTCGCTTCATCGATAGTCCCAATTTCAATAGATTGTAGGTAAAGTCACCCATAGGTTTTGAAATTTACAAAATCCTGTGGGGTATTTCTGAATACAAACTTTCTTTCACGATTTTTCCGACACCTCTACCTTCTCGAATATTAATTACAAAAACCGAGGATCTAAAGCTCTAATTGAATGGACAGTAGGTTATTGGCTTTTTACTCTGACTGTATCATGAGAAAATAGGTCCCCGACCAGGCTACCAAATCACACAAGCTGATTTAAATTGGAGGGGGGTAGTTTTTACAGCTCTGCCCGTCAGGGATTCATTCAAAACTTTAGTCATTTCATCTATTGGCAGGTGAATCAGCTTAGTGCTATCGCAAATGACAGCACGCTACCCATTGTTGTCTAACAACGCCGCCTCTAAATCCACGAGAACTCTATGTGAACCTGATTCCATTGGTATTTGATTTTGCCACCCTTTGTATTGTGCGCGTTTTAACTGAAGGGAAGCAACAGCTCTATCACTCTCTGCTTTTGCGCCCTCAATTATTAGAGGCTAAAGGTGACATGTACATATAACATTGCACAAATCGTAATAAAATTGTTTTTTTGTATATTCTGGGAGGGATGAAAATATGGAAAAATGGGCCCGGCCTTGCCTGCGTTGGTCAGATATTCAAGGCAAAAGGTCAAGCAGTCGCCATGGCCTAGAAGCGAAAAGGTGGTGTCTATACCATGTTTTTAGGTTCAATACACACAATAACAAATAAACGTTATTTTGGTCTTACGTATAAAATGCAGCCATTATTGCTTTTCGGCATAGAAATAGACTTGTATCAGGACGTTTTACAAGTTTCTCAAGAAATTATCCTGATTCCTCGGTCTTTACAAATAATTAAATCAAAAACAGTGGACCATGCATAATCCGTGAATATTGATGATCACCATTATGGATAATATTCATTTGGGACTCACCTCTGTAAAAAATTAAGCCAAATCCCGAAATAGTGTCGGGAGAGGGCGCACCAACTACCATGGACCGCGTCACGCAGCGCAGTGAGTCTCATTACTCCACAGAGCTGTCCTCTCTAGTCTAGTGGGTAGAGGGGTGTTCGTGCACCCCCCTGAAATAAACTTTATTTAATGTCATATATAAGAAAAAATGCGTAAGAAAAACAATAGCTATGTTTAAAAAAATCAAAAAGTGTCCCACGTATCATTTTTATGCAAAATTTATGCAAATTCGTATCGCCATACAGAAAAAATTTACAATTTTCGATATATCTCAGCCAAACACCTGTTGATTAAATGACAAATGAGGGTGGCCTGGGCCTATTGTTTCGCGGGTCAAAAGATCAAGATGGAATTGTTTTGGAAATTACCAGCTGCCCCATGCTCGACGAAGCGTAAATATGCAAATTAGGGTCGCCATTAGCTAAAATACAATTTTCGGATAATATCTCAACCAATACTGTTGCTAAATGAACAAATAAGTGGACTGGAACCTATTTGCTTTGAGGGTGATGACATAATATGCAAATAGGGTCGCCATTTGCCTAAAAATCCATATGTGGATATCCTGGCCAATATTCCACATACTTGCCCACATAAGATGACGAGACCTATGTTTTTGATTGTCGAGGATAATTTAAAAGGTAATCATAATGTATGTCATGCGGCATAACATGTTCACTGCAAATACTAAGAATATGCAAATGAGGACGTCAATGTAAGATAGTCTCGTTGGGGGAGGGGGGGGGTTAATTGTGCGAAACTTTGTGGGGCTATTTTGCCAATTAAATTTAGACTTGCACATAATACTCTAGCGTGGTGGGATCCCGTTTTGCTGGAGTTAAAACCAATCCAGATCAGGAATCTTGTAACATTGCTTTTAAAATTCAAGGTAGCAATGATACAAGGCTAATGCGAGACTAAGATACTTTGTTGTTATCATGTAGACAAAGAAACCAGGAAGGACAGAACTCTACCAGTCTCCATGACTTCTCTGCAACATGCAAGTGTTAAAGTTTTATGTCAGGCAATATTGTATCATAGTAGTAAAATAAAGGAAACCTGCAGGAGAAAAAAAATATTGGCAAAGACGTTTCTTCAAAATCATCCCAAAACAAGATATCAACATTAGACTTACCAAATCTGTACTCATACCTACTTTTAAAAGACATTAAGCATTTCTCTGTAATTCAATGTGTGTGCAATAATTAAAGACTAATGTAACAATTGACAGTGACATCGTGTAATCAAGCCAAAAGAAAACGTCCAGAAAACGTGAAGAAAAGGATTCTTCGTCTTCGACGCAGCCGTCATGTGCTATCCATATTGTAGCATAAGTCAAGGAAGCAACTAGAACGACTATGTCGTATGCCAGCCCGCCAACCAGAACAAAATTTGTTACAGTCTTGTAGGACCTTGGATCTCATATCTTCAAACAGAGTGAGATCGTGCTGTTATCTTGTTACCCTTGCTTGTGTGTGTGGTGTGTGCTTTATCTTGTAAGTATGTGTGTGTGTGTGATATGAAAACGAAAAACTATCGATCTAGAGAAACCTGCTGAAACGCCTCACAGAAGGACCCAATGAAAGGACCATATCTCCTTTACAAAGTAGATCTCCACAAAGAGTATGCAGTTGCATTTTGGGAATAAGTGTTTCTTGAGCTATTGCAAAGCTTACCACTCCTGGAAACGTAGACAAGTGTCAAGGTGTTGCACTCCTTCGTCGCGATATTTGCAGGCTTCAATGAGTCCATAGACTCTCGAGTTATGATTTTGGGTGGGGAGTCAGTTGCAGAGATGAAGGCTCTAATCCAGGCACGGGCAGGCTGCCTTGCTGCCAATAAACCGGATAAAAAGCCATACAAAAATTCTTTGGCATATGGTAGTAGAGTATAGATCGTATCATCTCAAAAAATGGTTGTTGTGAAGGGGAGCCCTCAGGAAACTGTGGGCCAATGCGCGTGGAGTGAAATGGTGGGGGAATTATGTGTGTGATTCCAAGCTAAGCTGACCTTGCAACCTATCTACCCCCGGCAGAATATGTATGGCTTTTGACTCCATTTGCACTTCCTCATTAGTATCCCTGCAGCACTGTTGACAATGTTACTGCCATGGACATTAGTAGAGATTTATTAAAGTTATTCATTTCCAAGTGGAATATGATGTTATCTTATGTCATAATTTGAAATCGCTGTTGACGGCTTAGTTGATTCGGTTGACCAGGGCGTGGCCAGGGCTGTTTTTAACTCAAAACAAAAGCATAACACTGTCAGGGTGGCCAAAACGGTGAGATGCTTACTTTGGAACATATATATCGGAGACTGATTTACAATTGTCCCTCTGGCACTGCACGGTTACAGGTTCTTGCCATAGTGTTTAAACGGTTGCGCTATCTCTAAGTCATCTTTACAAGATTTACCATGTAGGAGGAAAGGAATGGTCAGCAGGTATGATTTTCTCAGACGCCAGCTCCCTGTCGTCGACTGGTTAGGGCCAAGGAAGGTCTATGCACTCATGGAAAGCTGTTAAATTAAATATTACGCGAAGGAAGCGACATCTTAAACACTCGATTAACGTTGAACCCGACCATTTTGTGGGCCCGTGACTCCCTTTGTACCTTTGCTCTCTTCTCAAGAGGAGTATAACTGAGGTAAATTTTCCTTTAATTACTGAGGGTTTCAAAACTTACATGATGCAATATGGTTATCACACTTGCATGTTGGCAGAGAGCCATTGGAGACTGTGGAGTTCTGTTCTTCACGTTTGACTTTTCGGCAATAACAAAACAGCTATCTTAGTCCTCGCCTTAACGGGTAGCATTCCATTACCGTGATGTTTAAGAGGAAATGCTACAATCATATGTATATAGTCTAACTTGACTGGGCCAGCAAAGTGTCTTTAATAATTCTTATCCATGGTAGATACTGAGTGTTCAGCAACAAGTCCAGGTTATAATAGGATGTTTGGGAAGTACACCCTAACTTACCTAAACGAAGCTGTGAGGGGCTGTTTTGTGTTCACATGTGTGACTTAAAGGCCGATTTCAGCGATTTTGCAAAAAATATATATTTTTTGTGTAGTAATTACCAAATAGTCATCTATAAATACGCTAGTTACCTAAAATGCACAATTCCAAAGTTAGAGATAAATCAGATTTTCAGGTTTTCATGCAGTAAAACATTTCTATGCACAGTGTAAAGGCCCATAGGGATACCGTGTATAACAAAATTCCACATCTGGAATTTTATAAAAAAGTTCGTTGATTTTCTGTATGAAGGACTCGATTGAAGCTTAGTTTTTCGCACAGTGATTGGTATATGTGGACAGCGTTATGTCATGACAAAAAAACCACGATTGTTTTGCAAAATGACTCCGTTGCGCCCTCATCCGGGAAATCTGAAGTCAGCCTTTAAGGACCCCCTCCAAAGGACAAGGCGTTAACATGGTTATTTAATCCAATTTCAAAATGAACCACACACAAGTAGAGCTATTCCAAATCCAAATCAAAAGTTCATGATAACAAATTAAATCACTATCTCTATATACTTGATTATGATCAGTGAATGGGCCTACTAAGAATGAAACTTGGAACCTATACGTACAAAAACAAAAGCATAAAGTGGGCCATGGACTTCCATGGAATTAAGGTGATTAATATTTTGTGGTTTATGTTTTGTTATGTGATTGCAGTTGAAATTGACGAGAACCAGAGGGGGATATCAGAGGAGCTTAGCGACCACAGACACAAAACTAACTCCATGGTCAAAATCTGAAACTCTATATCAATGCAAGGCTGAATTCAGCGAGGAGGGGGGTAAGATATTATCACATGAAAACTTGTATCTGAACATGTAGGGCACATGGTGCGGAACATGCATACAAACATTGTTTGAACTGTTGGTAACATGGTGCCAATGCGCATTGCATGTGATCACATGTTACATGATCAATACAATCCTAATTAAAGGTTGTTGTTCCGATCGTCTTTGGGACCCCCCCCAGTTTACCCGGAAGTAGGATCGATTTTGATGTACAGATGATAAGGCCGTATTTTTCTCATTGTCGTCCTGACAAGTTGAGCCCTCAAATCAATTCCGTTACCCAAATATACACAAAAAAAACACCTTTTTAATGGTTAACATCAATATAGCAAGTATTGAATGAAAAAAATTGGGCGTTGCAATATGCCTTATCGCTCTACCCTCAAACACCGCAAGTTTGTTAACACGGTATTTTGATGGGGTGTAGTGCAAGTGCCAGGAATATAACTGTAGAGACCACAAAGACATAAATCGAAACAAGCACCTGTAAGAAGTGTGTAAGATATCTACAATAAAAACACAGTAGGGTCTATCTGTTAACATGTAAGGCATGTGGTACAAACAAAAGAATATAAGTTGGGGGGGCACCTTATTACAGAAAGTGTATTCCTGTATCAAAGTATCCCTCGCATACAAATATATTAGGAGATTTTAATCATAATAACCATTAATGTTGTAGCTTATTAAAACAAAGTGGAAGTAAGTAAGTTCATTTCCACTCTGAAACAAAGTAGAAGATGATACAAGAAAAGAGTATTTCTAATATACCTGCTGGGGATGTGGTTAACTCTAACAAGAATAAGTAGTATTGAAGTAAATTGCTAAGCTAATATAAGGATATATATTCTTGTGTCTTTAATACAGTATTGGGTACAAAGTAGTCTGTTAGTGGTTTTGTTCTATTTGATGATTGTGAATATCAAAACAAAGCGGGGGTAGTGCTTGAGTAGATGCTCGCTCGTCCAGGACGTTGGTGAAAGAGACTGCATTAAAATTAAATAGCTCAAAGGCGTTATGGCATGATTCCATCCCCTTCTGTTTTATTCAGTTCACTAGATTTACCCTAGAAAAGGTTATTTACAACTTTTTAGTGATCCCGACTTTTGAGGTTTTGTCCCCTGTCATGAACAACTGTCGTTTCCCACAGCCCATAGGCCAGTGTGCTATATAATTTCTGTCCGTTACAGGACAGAAAAGACAAAATTGCGAATTTATACGACACAACCGAATTTCAGTAAGAATGGCACATATGGATTAACTTAATGTTAAAGGGTTCAGATGTTATGAAAATCTCAACTTTTTTAAGGAAGTCGGGGGACGAGGCTGTGGATCACGAACGAAATGCTCCTTTAAAAAGGTAGCTGATAGTCTACAACTCACCTGACAAAGAACTTTTGGATATCTCTACTCAAATTCACATTTTCCACCAAGCACACACAAGTTACCATGGTTATCTCTTGTATTAACTGTATAACTGTCACCTCACGATGAGACATAAATACCAGAAGCAAACCCAATGAGAAAAAATAGATAAATTAAAAAGTTATACTCTCCTTGTCCTATGAGTCAGCCATTTGAAGTGCCGGTTGCCAGCTTAGGTTTGAGTGAATCCTGGTGAGAGAAACACCTTGTCGATAGGTAAAGATACTAACCATACAGAGCTACGCCTAGCCCTTTCAACGCTCAAGTCTACCAGAGACGATCACGGCGTTTTTACCATATTGTCAAAAATTTCACATTGTGAATTCTCATGATAATTATTAGATCAGGGCATGATTGAAAATTCAAATTGATCCAAACACGAATAGTTTTTGGTAATAGGTTCTTAGCGAACCACTTAAATTTCTTGAAAGATGTCCAGAAAGGCACTGACTTGTGTATAAACCCTACTAGTCGATACAAAATGCTAACGTGCTACACCACTGAAATAGGAGATTTGTTAAAAAGGAAGGGATACAATAAAAAGCCGATAGAAGGGGGGGGGGAGATTAATGGGAAAGGTGGGGATCAGTGATAGTGTCACAAACAAAGGCAATCAGCTTAAATTCATTGGGAAATGCCAGTCCCAAGGGATTCCTATCAGACAGACTAAAGAATGATGCATTGATTTGTATGGAGTCCAAAGGTATTTTTCGATTCATGTAAAGCTAGTTCCCTTCCAGAAAGGATTTGCTCGTTTTAGGTGCTTGGTATTTGTGCAAATTCGTAAAGAAAGCAAAATACCCTTTGAACATTTTCCTGATAGGTATGACCGTATATTCAGATAGCAATTGCCATCACTTAACCCACAAAATTTATTCCTTCTGATTATGAAGTTGTGATCTTTCAAGTATGGACTTAACTGGTGTCCCATGGAGTTTGGGTTTGGGGGTCAAATCTTCTCATAAATTTCCTTGACAGTGAATGATGGTTTCAGACACACTGTACTGTGTTTTTTTCAATCATAAAGCATGATGATTTTCTTTTCAAACACATAACTTGCATTACTGAGTTGTCGTCCCCATCATCAAGCTGGTCAATATTTCAACACTCGTTCTTAGGATGGTTAATTAGTAAACTTGATACTCTATAAATTATGTCCTTATCCTCTCATGCCACTAACTTGGCCAAATTTTTAGACTTCTAAACCACACCACACCATAACATAAATTACAGTCCGGAAAAATTCTCACTGCCACTCCCGGATTGAACCGGACCTGCAGTTTAGTAGTCCGCTGGTTCTACCAACTAGATAATGGTCAGTTATGGGGAAGCGAAGCGATATTATAGATATTCCTCTAAAGCAAGTGAATTTTAGAGGATAATCATTACGGGAAACCAATTCTGAAATCATAGTAAAAGGAAGAAATAGCTCAAAAAATGGGGGAATTAAACATAACATGAAGAATTTTTAGACTTCTACACACACCATGTCATTTATGAGCTTATTTCTTAAATGACGAATAATAGAAATTTTCATCCTTCACAGATGATGTGATTCATACAATAATGATGGTGGCAAGTGGACATGATTATATTACCAAATGTGTAGATCTTTTGCAGTATATAGCAGAAAAAATTATTGTGTGAACCTTCACCTTAGGCATGATACTTTTTGAAAGTCTACGGGCAATTTTATTTAATACTACAAGCTCAAATGACGCCTGCTTTTTTGATGCCGCTCCACCCTCAACACTCTAGAACAAATTGAGTCAGTTCTACATTGTAATGAAGAACACGGTAACAAGATTGGCTGTCAAGTCATTTAGCTGAGGTGTGGGGAGAATTCTCCCGGCAGACACCTTGCGGCTAATTTGTGCCCCATTTCTGGCAGAGATTTTCACTGGGATTCTTGTAGACTTGTAAAACATATATCACGGAAGGTCGTATGGAGTATTCGCATGCTTTGTTCAACGATAGGCGGAGATGGTTTTCTTTTAATCTAACTCGAGCATATTTCAGGCGGGTGCACCTAAGCTAGATGGCACTGGGTAGAACATAACCATTGGGAGCCACTTACAATGGTGATTTAACTAGTCAGAACTCATTTTCCTAAAAACAATAATAACAGTAAAACAACTCTTAAGACGGATGAATGGATGCCTCTACCTTCTTTGTACCTGGACAATATTTCTTGTCTAAGGTGAATATATTGCACACCATCATATATGGCAGCTGATAAAATATCACAAGCACTAAGATAACTGCCAAGTAAAGCAAAACAGGTCCAACCAAATGATATTCCACAGTTCAACCACATGTTAATTTGATCGAAGGCATATTTGGCTTATACCACAGTTCAACCACATGTTAATTTGATCGAAGGCATATTTGGCTTATACCACAGTTCAACCACATGTTAATTTGATCGAAGGCATATTTGGCTTATACCACAGTTCAACCACATGTTAATTTGATCGAAGGCATATTTGGCTTATACCACAGTTCAACCACATGTTAATGTGATTGAAGGCTTCTTTGGCTTATTCCACAGTTCAACCACATGTTAATTTGATCGAAGGCTTCTTTGGCTTATACCACAGTTCAACCACATGTTAATGTGATTGAAGGCTTCTTTGGCTTATTCCACAGTTCAACCACATGTTAATTTGATCGAAGGCTTCTTTGGCTTATACCACAGTTCAACCACATGTTAATGTGATTGAAGGCTTCTTTGGCTTATACCACAGTTCAACCACATGTTAATTTGATTGACCGCAATTGGCTTAGCACATGAATCGTATTTGTTGGTGATATGTCTGTTTTGTGTTTCTTATTGTTTTCAGCTTATGACCCGCAACAACAGTATAAGTGTAAAGGCACATTGTTGGGCATCAGGTGAGTAACAAACTGTTTGACTTTATTTTATAATGGATGCACCATTAGATTCAAAGTGAGGCCTGATGGTTAGTCTTTGAAGAAAAAGAAGTCTCTCCCATCTGACTAAAAAATATAAAAGAAAATGACAACACCTTACCTGGATGAAGCTTCTCCACCTCTTTTTGCAGAAAAAAAAAGTTGCTGAAAAGAGTGAAAAGGAAAATGTCAGATAAAGGTGAAACAAAAATGTTTAGACCCAAAACTACCATGAAATCTAATGGTATTCCCTAACAGTGCAAATAATGTAGCCAATACCATTCCATTGGTGTTAGTCTACACAGTTAGATTCCCACCTTTGGTGTTGTAGGTACTCCCAAGTGATTGCTGAGCTCATGACATCTGTGCGAAATGCACTACTAACAAACTTGCTAACAAAAGTATACACACAATTGTACTACATACAAAATATACTGTACCCAAAAAAATGTAACTACATGCAAAATTCACTGCATACAAAATGTACTACATACAAAATGTACTACATACAAAATGTACTACATACAAAATGTACTACATACAAAATGTACTACATACAAAATGTACTACATACAAAATGTACTACATACAAAATGTACTACATACAAAATGTACTACATACAAAATGTACTACATACAAAATGTACTACATACAAAATGTACTACATACAAAATGTGCTACATATAAAATGTACTACTTAGGTAATACGATAGTGTATATTGAGATGGTACCGTACTTTCCATCTTTTGAAAATACCTTCACTAAATATTGTTTCTATCATAACAAGGGCAAAGAGTCAAGTTAAATGTAATCTTTTTGTGAAGTTCATAGATGAGTGTTTTGTTTTGTAGGGTCCAGTGTGGTATCTGTGTGTGTATTGTGACTATATCTTCAGTGGGTCCTTCCGATAAAACTCATCAAAGTATGGACCCTTCATAGTTATACATGTCAGAATACATGGGAAGGACACAACGGCATTGTGCTAGCGTTATGTGTGCAAGGGTAAGTAGGAGATAAAAACTTAAAGCAATAATAGCTCATTTTGAAGAGCGCCCCCAATTTTCAAAATTTTTGCACAGCTATGTTGGTAATTGTCTGAAAACTACACCTGCGAATAAGCATGTCAAAAATGCTGTATTTTTCAAAAATGAAGCGATTTTTGTAATTAGAATTGGGATCCTATAGTGTACTTAACGGCAGAGCTGGAAATGCTACGTTTATGTCCGTCCATGATGAAATAGTGCCACTCGAGAAAAAACTTCTAAACTTTGAGTGCTGAACCAATTAAAACAATAATGGAATGAGCGTAGATCTGTACCATGGCGCTATTCCCGGCTAGTTCACATTGGAAGGCCGTTTCCAGCAGCCGTTGAATTATTATCGGGCTCCCGATAATAATTATTCTAATTACAAAATTCCTTCATTTGTGAGACACAAGACATTTTCGAGCTTAACCATTTTTGAAAATTGGGGCGCTCTTCAAAAAAAATGTGCTAATATTGCTTTAAGTTATTGGGGGCGTATAAGGCAAAAGTGTATAGAAGTATGGGGCATGTAAGAGTTTCACGAATCAAGGTCGCACAAGAAAATATTGCACATAATTATGTAAATAGGTGTCCTTTGACAAAGACTAGTAAATAGGGAAAGGAAACGAAGAATAGCATGAGATCCATGATATCCAAAACTTCTCATATAAACTTGCAGACGTATTTCATAGAATACCAAAGTTTTGGATAAGAAAGGAATAGCGTGACATTAACCATGGGATATTTTCTAACAACCTTGGTTTTCAATCTGTCTACCTTGTATTAATTATCATTGTTGGCAAACACAAGGATATAGATAATAATAAAGCTTTTCATAACAGGCAATTAGATCAGGAATATCATTGAAGTATGTTTGCATTTGTAACATGCCATGTTAAGTTTGATGTTATCCATGTGCTATAGACAGCAACAAAGTAGGCCAGAGGAGACTCAACCTTGGTCTTCAAAAAAATGTCAATTTTCAACGTAATTATAATTGTTCGTTTTGATGCCTTTTTCCAATCTGTTTTCTACGACCTGTGCAGTTTATGGACATTTTGACACAGAGGGAGTGTGTATATCAAATGAAATGACTCAATGGGTCTTTTACAGAGGGAGTGTGGATTTAAATGTAATTACTCATGAGTATTACATTTAAATTCATACTCCCCTGTAGAACACTGTCTTTATCTTCCATCTAGTGCCACTAGTGGCAGTGAAACCTATATATGTTATCATGCTGTTTAAGTCACAAGTGGTTTAAGTAATGACCTGTAACTATTCAGGTGGAAAACTTAGCCTTTATCTTCCAATCAGTATCTAGTGCCACTAGTGGCAGTGAAGCCTAGAGCTTTAAAGCAATAATGGCACATTTTATGAAGAGCGCCCCCAATTTTCAAAAGTTGATATTTTGGCACAGTTAAATTGGTAATTGTTTTAGGAAACTATAACCTGCGAATGAGATGCTAAGAAATGCGTATTTATCATAAAATAAGCGATTTTGTAATTAGAATTGGGATCCCAGATTGGACTTAACGGCAGAGCTGGAAATGCTACGTTTATGTCCGTCCATGATGAAATAGTGCCACCTCGAGAAGATAAGCCCCCCTCTAACTTGACTTTCCTGAACCAATAAAACAAACATGGATAGTCGTAGACACGTACATAGCGCTATTTCCCGCTATTTCACATAAAAGGACGTTTCCAGCACCGTTGAATTATTATCGGGATCCCCGATAATAATTATTCTATTATGAAATTCCTTCGTGTGGGACACACAGACATTTTCGAGCTTAACCATTCACAGGTATAGTTTACTAAACAGTCACAATGCAACCGTTTTAATTTCTAATATTGGTCTTTAATCATGGCTGTTAAGTTACAAGTGGTAAGTAATGTCATGTTACTACTCCAGGTGGAAGACTTGCCTTTATCTTCCAATCAGTATCTAGTGCCACTAGTGGCAGTGAAACCTATATATGTTATCATGCTGTTTAAGTCACAAGTGGTTTAAGTAATGACCTGTTACTACTCACGTGGAAGACTTTGCCTTTATCTTCCAATCAGTATCTAGTGCCACTAGTGGCACTGAAGCCTAGACCTGTAATCAGTGGCTTTTAAAGTTACAAGTGGTTTAAGTAATGACCTGTAACTATTCCAGGTGGAAAACTTAGCCTTTATCTTCCAATCAGTATCTAGTGCCACTAGTGGCAGTGAAGCCTAGAGCTTTAAAGCAATAATGGCACATTTTATGAAGAGCGCCCCCAATTTTCAAAAGTTGATATTTTGGCACAGTTAAATTGGTAATTGTTTTAGGAAACTAAACCTGCGAATGGAAATGCTAAGAAATGCGTATTTATCATAAAATAAGCGATTTTGTAATTAGAATTGGGATCCCAGATTGGACTTAACGGCAGAGCTGGAAATGCTACGTTTATGTCCGTCCATGATGAAATAGTGCCACCTCGAGCAGATAACCTCTAACTTGACTTTCCTGAACCAATAAAACAACTAATGGATGAGCGTAGACACTACATAGCGCTCTTTCCCGGCTATTTCATATTGGAAGGAGGTTTCCAGCACCGTTGAATTATTATCGGGATCCCCGATAATAATTATTCTATTATGAAATTCCTTCGTGTGGGACACACAGACATTTTCGAGCTTAACCATTCACAGGTATAGTTTACGAACCAGTTACCAATGCAACCGTGTAAAATCTCTTTTTGTTTTTTGAAAAATTGGAGGCACTCTTCAAAAAAATGTTCTAATATTGCTTTAATCAGTGGCTGTTTAAAGTTACAAGTGGTTTAAGTAATGACCTGTTACTACTCACGTGGAAGACTTTGCCTTTATCTTCCAATCAGTATCTAGTGCCACTAGTGGCAGTGAAACCTATATATGTTATCATGCTGTTTAAGTCACAAGTGGTTTAAGTCACAAGTGGTTTAAGTCACAAGTGGTTTAAGTAATGACCTGTTACTACTCACGTGGAAGACTTTGCCTTTATCTTCCAATCAGTATCTAGTGCCACTAGTGGCACTGAAGCCTAGACCTGTAATCAGTGGCTTTTAAAGTTACAAGTGGTTTAAGTAATGTCATGTTACTACTCCAGTGGAAGACTTTGCCTTTATCTTCCAATCAGTATCTAGTGCCACTAGTGGCAGTGAAACCTATATATGTTATCATGCTGTTAAGCACAAGTGTTTAAGGTCACAAGTGGTTAAGTCAAAAGTGGTTTAAGGCACAAGTGGTTTATGTAATGAACCTTGTTACTACTCACAGTGGAAGACTTTGCCTTATTTGCAATCAGTATCTAGTGCAATAGTGGCAGTGAAACCTAGTCTGTATCATTCTGTAATAGGGCACAAGTGCTTTAAGTAATGACCTGTTCTACTCCAGGGGAAGACTTTGGACGTTATCTTCCAATCAGTAAATAGTGCCACAACACTTGCTGTCAGAATCCTTCAGAGGTCGGTAACGCGCGCCGTAATATTTGCATAAAAGGGCGGAGATTATGGGTAGCCTCATGTGTGATTAACCAATGGGGAGGCCCATCTACTCAACAAGCCATTCGTCCTTCCTTCCGTTTGAGCACGTCACTCTCGGCGCACGGTAAATAACTCCTGAACAATTCTGGCAGAGACTGTAGTGGCAGTGCAACCTAGATCGTAATGATCTTGGTTAAAGTCACAAGTGGTTTAAGTCATGACCTGTTACTACTACTTAAGAATCAGTATGAGAGGTGGAAGTATCTAAAATAAGATGGGATAGCTATTCCATACCAAATGGTCCAAATTCTGCTCTCATTCCCAACGTTTTTGGTCTACTACCTCACAACATGTGATATTTGGTCCCATGTTTTTGCTTGCTGAATAGTCCTCTAAAAATAATGTACAGCATGGCAATTCCCAAAGATTTTGTAAATCTTAACCTTGCTTCCAAGTCCTCAAGGGACGTTTTCAAGCTGCACAAGTGGTTTTTCTTTTGAGGTCGTCCTATCAATTACTTGCACAACTAGCCCAATTTATCCTAGGAATGAGATGTTACCTTCACATTTACAACTAAGATTCTTTAAAAGCCAAATTCAACCTCTCTCTATTTAATGTTATTTTTCAGATATTGCCCCAAAGCTAATAAACATGTTATTAAAGGGGGAAGTCCGATTTAAGATGTAAAGTTTTCATCTTGATAGAATGGCTTTCATGCCGATATTTCCATCCTTTTTGATGTGAGAACTAGGAACGTGATTTTGTAACCCATAGAGTACTGTGTAAAATTATATGGTCGACCAAAATGGAATCAATTTTTTCGCACGGAACTTCCAAACCAAACCGCATTTAGCCCTAGATTTCACAGGGTGAATGATAAAAATAATAGCTTTCTTCTGATACCAAATTTTTTGACTCACTTCCAGTAAAATCTGGGGTTCTGGGGACGAGGCATTAGACGATCGACCATGGCCCTTTAATACTTGTCATTGTTTTAAATTTAGAGAAATTTGAGAAATCTTACAGATTTTCAACAGGGAAGAGAGAAAACATCATTAAACAGTAGGTTTAGTTTTGTTATATGTAACTCCAAGACCCATTATAGACCGTCCCTGTTATTTAAAATTTTAATTTTGATGAATGGATTATTGGATTTTTTTTTGGATAAGTAAAAGATATATTAAGACTTTATGTTGTGTGAAAGTTGTAAAACAAGTTGAGACATCCGCAAGAATGATACCCACATATCATGGAGCATAGTTCAGTACTATCCACCAGTTCTTGAACTATGCCATTGAGATGAGAAGTAGGTTAGTTCATTGTGAGAGTTGGATAGACGTGTTGACATTAAATTGCTTTAAGTATGAAGTTGACAACAGGTGCGAAGGAAACCTGGAGTGTGAGATGTGTAACACAATATAGAATACTAAATAGCTGCCTTAAGGAATACTTCAGTGACTAGGGAATATCCTCAATTGGCTATTAAATCCATCAGGACTTAAGGTAGTTACATTACATCCATGAAATAAAATGCCATAGAAGCAATGTATTCTGTTTAAGTGAAATCTCTTGCCGATCTGGTGGGTATATGGAGCAGTGAATATATAACCTTTTTCTTGGGTTGTCCAGCACAGTGGTGTGAATAATCAAAGCAAAAAAAACAAAGCAGCATTTTAAATCAGCCTTTATAGGTTATACACTCACTAACTAGGCTTCTGTAAGATTAAAAATATTTTGGGTGCCAAAACTTCGTACATGGGCATCTGAACAAAATCCTATAAAATGTCTGAAAATATACTACTTATATTAAGAAAGTGATGTAATTTCAATTTTCTCAAATTTCAGGGGTATTTGAGAATGGAAATTTGAGGTAATTTACTCTGCATTCATCAAAATTACACCTTGATGACCACAACGGCTGTACCAATGAACAATCCTGAGGAAGAGCGTGGCATAGCGGTTAGGGTGCTTGCCTCTGGCGCAAATTTACCATAAAAAATTCCCGGGTTCGAATCCCGGTGGGGTCGTGGCACTTGCTGGGTTATTCGGGTACATCAATCTGGATTTGATCTGTATACAGCTATTGATTAAATACAGAATACCGACTCTCGCCATGGTTCACTTGATATTGGGCAATGGCTCATGAAAGATCCCGCCTTCGGGGGGACGTCAAGACGTCGGTCCCGTGTACAGAGAGTCACCAAATGTACATGTTGCATTTGTTGGGTGAAAATCGGAGTTCTACAATAAAAGTGCGAGCATACAATAAAACGAAAATGACATAAGCCAGCAGGTATGCTTAACATGTTGGATTTGCTATGAATATGACTCGCTTCATTACCGATTAAATTTAAACTGAAATTTGTCACCGCATTCGTCATACTGACGATTTCCACAAAGGTGTTGTTGATTTCTGTGATTTGTGATAATGAAGGGGGGAGTACCATATGAAATGCAAACTGAATCACGGCCATGGAATGTTAAGATAGTAACATTAATGTCACAGTTAAATCAGTCCACGACGGCCTTTGTCTATGTCAAAGGGTCAGATATTTTTTTATTCCTTTCAAATTTTTTTTCTTGCCAATTAGTGTAATCTCAATTTTGTCTTAAAACAGTCGTTATTTGGTGATATCTACCAGCAGGAGTGCCGTTTACCTGCTATTTGAAGAAATGATGGAATTGACCCAAAATTACTTGGGGCTGTCTCCATGATTTTAACTTAAACCTAATACTGAGAGATTTTAGGAATGTCAATGAAGTGACCAGCAATGGCTCTTATTACGGCAGTTGGCTCTTCCGCTTACAATGTATACTCTCACATGGATTATCATCTCTATCTCTTCCACAGACGGTGTGGCTATCAATAGGAATAGCCCATTATGCTGTTATTGTTCTCATTTGTAATTTATAATAATATATGGTTTATTTAATCTTGTGTTGTAGCTGGTGGTCTAAATTGCCAGAGACATACAACAAACTAATCAAACAGAAACAATGCAACTTTGAGGCAGCAGCTAATAGGGCATTTACACTGGGCAAAAGTCGTCATTGAATTAACTTTCGTGATAAGTGTAAACGGGTACAGTTGCAATTACAATGCAATTGAAAAAGTCAAATTTCAATGATGATTTTATCATCATTCATTTGAGGTGAATTTGAATGTCTTAATTGTATTACGACTTTTGTGAGTGTAAACAAAAGTCATTATCGATTTCAAGTTTACCAAGCATGACACCTAACTTGAGGCCATACATTTCCAGCCTATCAAGCAAATACGTAATTCATTTTTCTGAATGCGAATTCAAAATCAGTGTAAGTGTAAACAACTACAACACAAATTAATTTATGCTAATCCTTAGTTGTCATTGAAAAAAAAAGTGAATTCGATAACGACTTTTGCCCAGTGTAAACGCCATATTAATCGGCACCATGTTGCAACATCCAAACAAACTAAACACACAATGGGAAGTGAGAGCTTTCATGGTTCATTTGATGTGGGCAAAGAGAGTGGTAAATTCTGAGTTAAATCAATATCACCTATACAAACCAAATCCAGAATTGAGTACCTAGAATAAATCTAGCAAGATTTTAATTTGGGACCCTTGGGTAGAAGGTAAGCTCTCTAACCATTAGACCATGTCACTCTCTCATCATTAACAAAGATCATTGCTATATATTTGACTATTGTTATATCTAATTACTCTAATTATTGAGATCAGGCTTACCTGAAGTGGTAGGGATTGTGTAGTACTGATTTCTTCACGATATGATCAGTTAATGTAGGAAAATTGGGCTTAACATCATCAAATTAGGTTGACTTTAATTTTCTTGTGAGGAAATGGATAAACTTCTAAATGTCATGATTTGTTGTGAGTTATTGGTGATAGTAATCAATACAATGCTAAAAGATTGGTAATAGTTAAGAGTCGTGTCACATGCCGATTTGAAATAGGAAGGATCGCATAGCACGTGTGACTAATTTAATGCTGTAGATGAGAAATAGTGGGAAATTAGACATCCAAATGCTGCGGTTATTCCTGAACCACGTTGCCCCGGTGTGATGCAATCATCAAAGGTGGGGTGTCACTTGAAGGTGGGTCAGGGGCAGAGGTGTGGTCCTCCTTGGGAGTACACATGGGTATTGTAAGGAAACAGAGGATCAGAGATAGGAGGAGTATGATGAGATGAGAACAGGTGGCAAATGGAAGGTGAAATAGGTCATTAGGTGAATTAGCTTGTTTGCTGAGACCTGCTAGCTGGACGGAGTAATAATAACGTTATGGAGGTTTTAACTATATTTTTCTGGTACTTCTGCAAGTTGAGTTATTTGTAGTGTTTAGTGCAAGCATTTTGGATATGTGCAGTAGGATGCCCGGTTAGGATATCAGTTGAGGGAGGTATATAATGAAGTAAAATATTGCTGCAAAAATAGAAAGGAATTCTGGGAAAAAAGACACTTGGAAGATGTCAAAAAAGAGAAAATGAAGAAAAACAAACATATGTTAGGAAAAACAGGAAATTGATTTCTTTGGTTTGCTAGCAATCAATTAAAACTGACAGGCGCTTTGTAAACAGCACAGATATCAATTGGAATATTTCACATTGAAACTAATCCAGCCAGTGGCAGTAGCAGGTGGGGGAGAGGGGGGAGAGTGCCCCCTCTGAAAAACATTTTTGAAGGGAAATCCAGGAAATAAAAACAGATTATTCATGTTCAAAATCAGCCCTTCGATATTGCCCTGCGACGGGAAATTTTTGCTTGCCAGTGGTGGGGACATTCGTTGCACCTACCGGGAAATTGCCCCCTCGGAACCACGGGGCTGGCTACGGCTGACTCCAGCATAAGTAGATAGATTACATATACCTTAATTGTATTGAGGCTGAGGGCAGGAATTAAAAAGAGAATCGCCACACAACGGGATTGCTGTGGTTGATTAGGAGCTCTAATTAAAATGTTTTAATCAAAGGCAGCTATAGAATTTTCTTCGCTTCCGTCCTGGCTTAACAAATAGTCTGATCCATGTTGGCTGCGCATTACCCGCATGACATGATTGTCAGACACAGTGACATTAATGGATGCGATAGTGTTGGTCAATTATTTTCCAGTCATTTATTGGTGTTTTAATCAAAGGCCGATATAGTGTTTCTTAATTTCGCTTGGCTTCTGATCCATGTTGGATGCAACTAGCATGGTGTGTATTGTCAGACACTTGAAATTCAGGGTGCTGGTAGTTGTTAGTCATTATTTTCCAGTAATTTCTTGTGTTTTAATCAAAGGGCAGCTATGGTGTTTTCTTTGCTCCCATCCTGACTTACAAATAGTCAGATCCATGTTGGCTGCATACATAGCATGGTGTGTATTGTCAGACACTGTGACATTAATGGCTGCTGGATAGTGTTAGTCAATTATTTTCCAGTCATTTCTTTGTGTTGGTAATCCCCATTAACATCCTTGTGTTCTGGACAGTTCCATTACACATAGGCTTGAAGTCATAGAGCAAAGGGTCACAGAAATTACCTTAGTAGTTAGAATTAGAATCTACTAAAGAGAGTAATTTCAATTCATTCTTAAATGTAGGGAATGTTTAATGATGTAAAGGTCTGAAGGGGGGAAGCAAACTATTTGACAAGTGGGTCATCTGCTCTGCTCTTTTTGTTGAATATAATAATGTGACTAGTGTACATCTAGTTGGCATCATGATTTTCTCAGGCCTTTATTTAGAGAATAAAGGTATTATTTTTAATCTCTCGTTTA